>KZ505649.1:822922-925386 GCA_002844005.1 Limosa lapponica baueri | reverse complement strand
AAAAAAATAAAATAGTAGTAACATAAGTGTGTTAAACCCTTCAGACATATACCACTAATTTTCTAACTGAAATGAACATATTCTTTTTGCCCGTAATCAAGAGGTTTTCTTCATTCCTTTCGCTAGTGCTGTTGCAAATACGTCTGTTGAATGACTTTCCTAAATTTCAGAAAGATCTTTGGAAGTTATTAAGGTGACAATGTCTGTCTTGGGGGGAGGATTGTGGTTTTTTAATTGCCAACATGGATGTAGGGCAGCTTAGTGTCTCATTAAGAGCAGCTGTAGAGTATCTAGCTTCAAGCTCAAAATTCCAGTCTATCTGATATTAACACAATCAGCTTTTGATGACTTGGAAGACTTAATTATTTAATACATTTAAATCCGACTGCTCTGGACTAGTGTCTGTATCAGTCAAAATTCATACTCATTAATCAGGGAAGATACACTAAGGAGTTGAACTCTGTCTATTCACGCACTGAAAATACTACAAAATTGTATTTCAGCACTGTGAATAATTTGAAATAAAAGGCAGGAAAGGTTTGCTGACCTGAGATGAAGAGTCAGTGTGTTTGTTCCACTCCAAACACAAATGTGATTGAAGGATTTTCTTTTATGTGTTGAGTACTGGCTTTGTGCATTTTGTGAAATTTTATTTGAGAAACTAGTTTCATAAAAATCATTGCACTATCTCTATATCATAAGTGAAACTCATGCTTCCCAAAGGGCATGGTGGAAATTCCCCATTTGCAAGCCTGATAAAGCTCAAGCTGCGTTGTCTTTAAGTGGTAACTGCTTTTATGGTGGCTTGTTAAAGTTGAAACACATCTAATGCCTTTTGATGTGTATTCCAGTATTGGTTTACAAAAAATACGCAGTCTAGTCTAAAGAGGATACCCAGCAGGAGAGAAATAAAATTCCTGACACATACAAAAGTATCTGAATGGTCTTGTACATGGCAGATTGATAGCCTCGTACTTCAAAGGCAGTTCCCAGGCAGAAACTGTGCATGTCTGTGTCCACAAATAAAATAAACCTCGCACTCTTTTTCTTTTTTTTTTTTCCAAGCTTTCGCCATCTCATCTAACAGGAAGTGATGACTATGTACGCAGGCGGGGTTTTATGGGGTTTTGTGATTAGATGCTTGTAAACTCTTTTCGCTTCCTCTGATGGTACGTTGACTTGGCTCAGATTGGGGCATGTGTGTTTGTAGGTAGATAGGGGCTTGGGAGATCTCTGAACTCTAGCTGTTTTCAGCTTACATATTAAACTTGCAAGTCCATCAGTGTAGATCATGCTCTCTGTGGCTTCAACCAAGAGGCAGCTCTCGTCCCCAAGTATTCATAATGTACCTGCATCAAATCTTACTGATCAGCTGGTTAATTGCCCCATGTGATGGGTTTTTTGGGGTCTGGTCCTCAAAGTCTGTGGTGGATGGCGGGTCTGCAGTGGCAGTTTGACATGCCAGTTGGGGTTACTAGGTTTGCTTTGCTCCATTTTTCACTCCTTGCCCCATCCCTGTTTCATAGTCCAGAGATGCTGAAATGTTTTTGTTTTCAGTTTTGCAGCATTTTGGGAGCAGGCATCAAACAGGCTCAGTTTCATTCTGTAGGTTAGGAAGTCAGGTTTTTGAAGCCCCTTGCTTTCCTTGTAAATACTAAAACTCTAAAAACAGCAATATGGAAATAGTTAATACGAAGCAGAGCCTTTCAAGTCATCAACTAGCTTAACATGGCTGATTTATTTTTTAGAGAAAAAAAAAACAGTTTATTAATCACAGATGTGCATGTTTCTAGTGTTAAGAAAGCTGGGACTAGAATGAGAATTCCCATTTTCCTTCCAGTTTCAAAAATTTGCCTGTTCGTTGGAGGTAACTTTATCTTCTAGTTTGAGGGGGTCAGAACCCATGCTGCCTGCCCTTTTTCTTTAGCTTCAAAATATATTTATGGACTCCCAGTGAACTCTCTGACCTCACCACCAGAGCAACATATGTGGTTTTTACTTCGAGAGAAATGGCAGTTAAATGCCTTCTTATTGTGGCTATGAATTATAAAACAAAGCCCATCCATTAGGGTTTTTTTTAATACTTTATTGAATTACAAAGCAGATTCTCCTTGAGCAAATAGTGATTTTATTAAATTTGATAGTTTCTTGTTGGATTGGTGTTGCTGTGTGTGATGGTTATATGTGGGTTGTTTTTTTTTTTTTCTCTCCAAGATGGCCATCTGTTGCATTTATCTTTTTCTAAAAGGGAATCTGACACTCACTAGAAAGTTTACTGTACTAGAAACACAGTTGGGTTTAGCATATCCCAAATTTATTCCATCTGTTTTGGTTTTAAAAGTCTATGTTGTTCTTGGTTTAATTTTGAATACTCCTTTTTCCTCTTAGCATGTTTTTAGTGATAAATTATTCTTGAGCAATCGTAGAAAAACAATTTGCAATGTAGTCATAAAGGAAACAAAGCCAGTTTAGTGTAAACATTCCCAAGCACGGTAATCAATCAAACCAAGTCTGTATCCCTAATTATATAGATAGAAGTAGTGATAAAGTGGAGGGGCAGGGGGAAATAGGACACACCCGTGTGGTTTTTCTCATAGTGAAGGTGAAAGGTCTTTCTGTGCTCTTGAAAATGCCTGTACTGGATACTGATATTCCCTAATGTTTGGATCTGGCAATGCCTCTACTTAAATATATGAACTTGAGCACCTAGGTTTTTTCATTACTGTGCTCTAGTATTGTAACTGGTCTCCTGAGAAAGCAGATGAGAGTGAGAATTTGGACCCCTGTCAGCTGGGGTGGGATGGGAAAATGGATGGTAAAGGGTCTCTCTGGGAAAATACTGGTGTGGAATATTTGTAGTGAATATTAACAGTGACTTATGATGCTGTGGGGATGTTTTCTGCAAATTTAAGGAGGGACAAAAAATTGGGTCTTATCTCTGAAGAGGCTAGTGGCTTGGTTGGTATTCTGTTCAGGTAATCAGTAGTGATTTTAAACCTCCCTTTTTAAAAAAAAACAACAAACAAACAAAAAACCCAAAAAACAAAAATTGCCCTTTTTAATAAAATTCGATATATGCAGTATTCTTATTCATTTTAAACTTTTTCTTCTCCCCTAGTGCCTTCACGTTTTAAAGAGCAAAGTGGAACAGTGCTATCATTTGGTGTACTGCTTACACTTTGTCCACTTTTATGATTCCCTGAAGTCCTAATAATACTTATATCATGCAGAAGAGAAGATGAGAAGCAGTTACATGCTGCACGCCAAATGAAAACTAATGCTGTGTGGGAGGCTATGGCTAAAGTATGTGCTGTGAAACATGTCTGGCTAACATTGTTTCGTCTCTTAGATCCTCTCCACTTGAGCGGAGTGTACGTATTTCTTCCTGCTCTCTTCCTTCCTTCTGCCCACAAACTCTTGGCTGACTTGCTTGGGTTGAGAGTAGGAGTGGTACAACGAAAGTTCAGTCAGACAAAAATACTCGTCTCCCACAGTTTCAGGGGCTCTGCATTGTACTATTCAATTTTACAAGAAATTTGGTAGTTGCTAAGTGTTGATTGTCAAAAGGATGGGTGAGATGAGGAGGTGGAGCAGAGGTTTTGTAAAAAGAAAAACAGGTTTATTAACTGCAAGCATGTTACATGCTTAGGGATAGACAGGTTTATGTAAATCTTAAGCAATCAGTTACTGCACTACCACACTGCCTTTTTCTTAGAAAGGAGTAATTGTAAAGGAGAGAAATGAAACAGATACAAAAATACGAAAGAGTACATGGTGTACTTCTGCAAAGGCTTAATTGCCTTTTTTTTTAATAACCCTGTGAATATGCTCCATTTTGTTTGTATGGAAGGAACTTGTATGAACCATTATTGGGACGAAAAATATATACAAATGAAAGAAAAACTTGGCTGAGTGATTATAACATTGTCAAGCTTGGGAGTCTTGAAAACAAAGCATTTAGTTTATGCTGTTAGAAACTTATTTACAAGAACACCAGCACTTTTTTCTCCTCTTCTGTGTTCCACTAGCAGAATGGCAGAAGGTAATTCATTGATATACCCATCAGCCAACGATTGCTGTGATTTCTGAAACAAGGTATCTGATAAAAATTAAAATATGCATGATAGAATAAAGGTAAAGTTGAGTTTGGTGAAAGAGAAGTCAAACTAATTTATTACAGAGGTTTAATAGGAGATTGTTTGGATTCCTGTAGAGAGCTTGCAGATGGTTGGAAGTTTTGTTTGGAATTTTTTTTAATAAGCAGACCATTTTTTTTTTTTTTTTTAAATAAAGTTAAAAATCTGTTGTGATGTGGATGCTGATGGCTAGTAGGCTTGCTTTTCTTGCGTATGTGCTGAGGACCCTTAAGCAGTAATCTGGGGCCTTGAGGGATACTCGGATTGCAAATTGAAAACCATTGTTATAATTAATTTCTTCCTTATGTTTCCTGCTTCAACAAGAAAATATTGTGGTAATTCTGTAGAACTGCTTATCCCCAGAATTAGAGACAAAGCCAACGGGTGTAACTGCATCTGGTTTTGGTAGTATCCATTACTTAAAGCCTTGAAACCAGATTAGTGGCATAATAGGAAGTCTCGTTACCTCTGTGCAGCACAGCTACAGCTGTGGCTAGAAGACAATTCTGTAGATGAATTCTGATTCTGGAGGACTTGCTTTAAACTGTTAACAGCTAGCTGCTTGGCCTGAAAGTATGCTTTACAGAGTTTGTTTATCTTCTGTTTTATGGAAACATGATGAAAGTGGTGGTTAATAGTAATTATTATGTATATGTTCATACAGTATAAGCTACAGGAGTTCTTGGCATCAGAGCTAATGTATCTTAATGGTCACATGGCATTTGGGTTTTATTAGGATCGAGAAAAATCTTGACAAACAGCCTTTTCAATTCCAAGGAAAGGATGCACTTTTTGGAGCAGCTTGAAAAGTGAAGGAAAATAAAAAGTCCTAACTTACTATATTCACATTTTATGTCTCTTCCCCCATCTAAGTTCAAAGCCATAATTTGCACTTAATGCTCTATGGAAGCAGAGCAGGCTCACATACTTGTGTGTAGATCCAAGGAATTTTGGTGTTTACAATGAAGTTAATTGCTACATCAGTGTGACCATCTTATTCTACAAACCACCTCTGGTCAGGCTGGCAGTACGCCTCTTATGGAAAAGCTGCCAGAAGAGGTGACCTGAACATCTGTGTCAAGCTTCAAGAAGGAACACAAGCACTGCATTTAATTCCCAGCAGTAGAAACATTCAACAAAACATTATTTATGTCATCCTTATATAAACTATCTATCTACAAAAGTGCACACACAGGGGGGAAAAAAACCCCATATTTGACAACCTAGGAGAGTCTTGTTAATACCCTAGTGGTACATAATATTCATAGGAGTGGTGTTACAAGAATGTGTCCAAAAAGAAGTATGTTTTTAGGAAAACAGAATTGCTGGAGAAAAAAAGAAATGTAGTCTCACAATAGCTAACCAGTGTTAGGTCCAGTTCAAGTGACAGGAGCCTTGGTGGGAAAGTAGTATTGCCCTCATACACATATAACCATGGCTTGAGAAAAGTGTATCCGTTGTTTGACTACAGAACTTCAGGCATTGTCATGCTGAGAAATACTGTTGATCCTGACATTTGAGCAAATGGGATTTTAAACATTGATGTTCTGTGCCTGTTTAAAAAACAAACAAAACAACAGCCAAAACTTCGAGAAGATTTAAGCAAAGGACAGACATTTAGCTGTTTTCTGGATTCTTCTTCCCCCCCTATCCCAAGGGTAGGGGAAATAAATATATACTGAAAGTAACTGGAGCATTTGTAATAAAATTCAGTGTTTGAAAGATAAGTTACGTATCTCATTGAGGCAATTATTTTTACTCTTTATGATCATGCTTAAAGCAGTATACATTAAAAGATAAAACAGGCATATCATCCCATAAAGTTAGATGACATGGAATGTATAATCCACTATCAAATAAGTATCAGCAATCGTAAGTATGAATTATAATTGAGGCAGGAGCAACTTAATGAAGCTTGACTGTTGTAAGAATATAAATGGTGCTTATGTGTAGGTGGCCACGTGCAGCATGAACACTGGTAGTTGTGGTGTTGTTAAAGGCCAGGTTACTTCAAAATAACCTGTTTTTTTAATCCATAATTCCAATCTGATACCCATTATTACATATGTCATTTGCCTTGTTTCTCACTTACCAGTGTTTCAGCTTTAAAATGCTCCCCTCATTCTTTTTTCAGACTCCCTTTCGGTCTCCAGCAATGATGCCAGTCCTCCTGCTTCGGTAACGTCTCTTCAGCCCCACATGATCGGTGCGCAGAGCTCCCCGGGCCCCAAGCGCCCTGGCAACACTTTGAGAAAATGGCTTACCAGTCCCGTGAGGCGTCTTAGCAGTGGGAAAGCAGACGGGCATGTCAAAAAACTGGCCCACAAGCATAAGAAGAGTAGAGAGGTTCGTAAAAGTGCCGATGCGGGCTCTCAGAAGGACTCTGACGATAGTGCAGCGACCCCACAAGATGAAACCGTTGAAGAGGTAAGTGTTCAGGGCAGCTTCCCGAGGTTTGTTTTTATGTTTTCAAAAAACTAAAAGTTGTCTCCTCAGTTGACTGTTCAGCAGTTGAGCAAAATGGCATGTCATTCTTGATGACTGCTGTACTCTGCATAAGTGCTGTGCCAGGCACAGTTTGTGCCCTTCTGTGTTGACAGCGTTAGTAAAGCTCCGTGGCAAAGTATCTCTAGCTGAAAAAGAGAAATGGAGGAGTAAAACGTTGGATTTGGCTTTACTGTCTTATCCCACTCAGGAAAGAAGTTTGTGAGTAAAGGTGCTTCCTGTTCTCGGAATAATCAGCTTATTTTTTATTTCCTTGTTGATGGATCAGGAAAGATATGGGGAGAGCTGTTTAACTGCTTGAGGCTGTATCTACACTTTAAGTAAGAGTTAGAGCACAGAAAAATTACTGGCCCTTTCAAATCAAAAGGTAGTCACCATTGGTCAAATAACAAACGTGGCAGTTTTCATCAAGGAGAAAGAGATTGTGAACTATTCCAGATTTTGCCATCAGGGACATCTACTGAGGGTTTCTTTCCTTCCACAAATGTGTGCTCATGTGCCCATCCTTCTAAGCCTGGAACTCATGTATGAGCAGACAGAGCTAAATTCCCTTCTGTTACAAACCTATGGTTCAGGTTGAACCATTACTGCTTCCAAGGGCACAGCCACTTGCATGCTGTACAGTTATTCCCTTTTACCAGGCTTGAATCTGACTAGCGGTTTTGGTAGTTATCATACAGAAAAATGGTCTTAGATGCCCAGTTAATTCTTTAGTACTTTTTTTCTCTTGCTCCTGACATATTTTGCTGCAAGCTTGGAACATCAGTGAAGTTACACAGTAAATGTAGGGAAAGAAAAGACTAGAGACTTGGCAGCATGGTGAATTGGGAGCTGTGGTTTGGGAAGGAATATTGGCCTCTGTCCTTGAACGTCAGGCTGTAGAAAAAGACCCTCTGTGATGCAGTTGTAGCATTGTTTTGGGAGTATCTGTCACTCTGCAGTTCTGTAAGTGAGGGTAAGATCTAAGGCCACTGCCTTAAAGTTGGGAAAAAACAATAACCATCTGTGCTGTCTTCCTGTAAAGATAGTTAAATTATTCTGCAAGATCAGTTACATTAAAATTTTGGCTAATCGAAGTCATAGTTCTTTGGAAGGACTGTCTTTCAACACAACTGTAAAAATTATACAAGTAGTCTGCTCTCACTACTTTAAGGGGGAAGGGGCAGAAAGGATAATTGACAAAGTATTTTGTATTGCAATAGGGTTTTTTAATATCCTTTATAAGCCTTGCTATGAGGGTTTGTACATTAGATACAAAGTTCTTGAGTTTCTAAGTTAGAGGAGTGTGGATCTTGGAAAGCAAGCATGGCTTTGGTAACACTTTCCTGTAGTAAATTTCAAGCTGAATGTCTTGTTCTCAGTATCTCAATCCATCTGCTTTTACCAAACACTGAAAACATTATCTTTGGCATCTGCTTTTTTTCCCCCCTCTGTTGAGGAACTGCACTGTGTTTGTAGGATCATCTTGACTTGTTGAAAGAGAGGTGAATCTGCAGAACAGACTTGTTTAAGACGAGCTTATGTTGAACAAGCTTTGTGCTGCTGAGCAGGTGACAGAGCTTGAATGTCTTGAATTTATTTACAGAGAGGACGGAACGAGGGGCTGAGCAGTGGCACTCTCTCCAAGTCATCTTCTTCAGGCATGCAGAGCTGCGGAGAAGAGGAAGGTGAAGAGGGAGCGGATGCTGTGCCGCTTCCTCCTCCGATGGCAATTCAGCAACACAGTCTTCTCCAGCCCGACTCGCAGGATGACAAGGTAGGAGGAGGAAGTGGGGAAGGCTTCACATGTTGACATAACCTCTGTTTGTACAAACCTTTCTTCTGTTTCTGAAAGTCTCTGTAATGTACATAGTACAGCTATGGTAGACAGAAGTAATCACTATGCCACTCTAGACAACATTAAAAGGGTTTCCTGTGGAAAGAGTGTGAATTAAATGCTTCTCTATTTTAAAAGCACAAGTGCAAAAATTTTTCTACCAGCGCTTTAAATGTGGAAATGGTCCTCTTTGTGTGTTTGCAGGCCTATTTACATCTGTTTGACTGATGCCGTATTTAGTGATTAGAATGAAATTGATTTATAATCATACCTTTGGGTACTGGGGTTAAAATACTATGTGCAAATAAAGTTTATCTGGAGAAATTAATGGTTGTACATAACCTTTTTAGATCATAGGCTGTTCACCAAGCCCTACTATTTTGGATAGCCTCAGTTCAGGGGAAAGAAATTTTCTATGTATATGCCTTAGCAGGAGAAGCTGTTCACATCAACTCTAAGATGTTTTTGGGGTTTCTTTGAGAAAAAGGTGTACTAAAAAGTTAATATTCAAATAAGGGTAGTAATCCAGCTGGTTTTTTACAAAAAAAGGCACATTAAAATTGAGGGTAAAAAATTTTACATCAGTAATGAAATTCTGGGTGTAGGTATGTTATGATGTTCATACATTGAGAGGGCTTATTGCAATTTTCAACCTGGATCAAACATTTAGGGAACAAGTAACAAGCCCGGAAATTGAAGTTTTAGGAATTAAAATAGAAACAGTCTTTCCTTGTGCAGCAAGTATGCACATTACTGTTGTCTTCCCATTTTGCTGCTTAAAATTTTTAACCTTTGTAATCTATAGCATTGAATAGTGTATGTGAATTTTGTTTCTTGTTACTCACTGTTCTCAGTGATGCAGATGTTATTGGTAACTTTGATCTTATTTATTTCTGCTTGTTTTGTACTCCTTTTAAAACCACTGTGTTTCAGTGAGGATCTCACTCATCCCTGAAGCTATCATTTGTAGGGTCAAAATGGCTAAGCCCCATGCTCTGTGTATGTCATTCCTACATGTTTTCTGAATTGAAAAAGTATAACATATGACTTAGGGAGTTAATATACTGGGAAATATGCCTGAAACAAACCAAGCAAGAATTGGCCAGCCTTTAGAGCTGAGATAATATTTTATTGCTAGAAAATAATAATCTCAATTTGAGGCTTAGAAATAGAATAAAAATAATGTTGGTGAAAATCCGTTAAAGTTCCTGCTGATAAGCTGCCAAATTTGCATGTCCCTTCAGTGATATAAAAAAAATGATATGCAAGTCTTATAAAAAGTTCTCCAGAGAAAAATGAATTTTGCTTATATAGTTCTCTTTACACAGCAAGAAGAGTTACATAAAGGGATGTGCTTGTAAGTTAGTGTCTGCTCACTTCTGTATTTCTGCTGCGAAGCCAGACCCTTACCACAGTAGAGTAAGAGGCTTTGAGCAACTTTCAATGCCCAGTAAATTTTCCTTTCACTTCTTAACATGCACCCACTGCAGTAAAAGCATGTTGGGACAGTTTTTAAAGTAGGTTAAATGCATTCCAGAAAAGACTTCTTAGAAGTTAAAATTTGGTAACATTAATATTATACCATAATTTTTCAAAATATGTAAATAGGTGATTCTTCTGTGGTGCATTGTTTTTGTGCAGTATCTGTCCTACTGCATGGTGAGAGGCAAAAAATTCCCCTCTTGTGGCAGCCTGGGAGGTTATGTGTGCCTCCCTGAAGTCAACACAGCAGGACATACCACCAGTTTCCAGTACCTAAAGCAAATGCCTTATTGGAACATGGAAGTGAGAAGCCAGAGCAAGGTTTTACCCAGCAGAAGTCAGTTGGCTCTATTGATGGAGTTACTGATTAATAAAAGGCTTGCAAACAAATTCCCAGTTGTCTGCCTTCTGGGTGGAGTCCTTCTTCACATTCCTGCCACGCTCGGTGGTTTCTTGGGTTGCTCAGCTCCTCTGGATCCCAAGGAATGTCTCCTCCTTTCTGTGACCTCAGAGGCTTGGCTTTCATCTGTGCCTAGCGCTTCTTTCTCTCCAGGGCTCCTGGTCTGTGCTCTGTGCTGGAAACTCCCTGCTCGCTGGGTTTCTCCCTACCCAGCCTGCTGTGGGCTCCAGCAGCATCTCACACCTTCGTGTGCTCAGTTGCTCCCTCCACCTTTCCTTGATTTCTGGGCAAGGGGTGTATTCTTCTCCCAGAGTACATCATTGGGAAGGTCAGCAGGCAGACCTTCTGCAGATCTATGCAACTCCTCCTTTTTCAGATAATATGTGATATAACCACATGAACTAGAAACCAGCCAGTTCTGAAATTTTACCAACAGTCGCAGCCCTTATACTCCCATAGAGCAATAACAGAGAGAAGCGACCTTGACCAGAGCCTGATTCCAACACCGACAGTGTTTTGTAAGGCTAAGCTGAGCTCTGTATCCCCAGCGAAAACCAACATACAAGCACAGCTTTTAAAAACCTGGTCAACAGTCAGATGTCAGGAGCACACAATTGCCTAAAAGACACGCTAGCTGTGGGATTGCTCAGTTCTTGGTGTGCATGCAAACGTCATGTGCTAGGCCATGCTGATTTGTCTAATATCACTAAATAACACAACCATTTTCTCCCCTAAGAGCTCATCTGCACAGTATGCATTCTTTCATTCAGTAGAATCATTGCACACTTTTTTTTTTGCATTTGATGGCATTTGATTGGATTTGCATTTGATGGCAGTTTACAAGTTGTTTGCATTTAATTTTTGAATAAACAGTATTAAAGTTTCAAGATCAGTTATGTTAATATGAAACTAATTATTTTTGCTTTTTGTTTTCTCTTTTTGTAAACTCTGATGCAGCATTATGTTGACTTGTGTTCTGTCTCTGCTTTGGCTCAGTTCCCATATCTTTCCATTTAAAGTTGTCTGTATTTCCTTTGCTTACCCAACCCCTGTTTTCCTTTCCAAATAAGGCGAATGCAAGGCAAGCTACCTAAAATCTGTATATTGTTTTTTTGTATTGACTTATGGGGAGCCTTGTTACACCCATGCTTGATTTGAGCAGAACCTCTTGTGTTAAGTCATTATACGTGCCATTTCTTTGTCCAGTTTGTTGGAAGCATTTGCAGGACAGCTTACCCTGTGCTACATGACGTTCACTGTGCTGTTCGTAATATGAAGTAAGGTTCATATTACACCCTGTTTCCACTTTCCAGTTATTTAATGATAAATGTAATATGCAAACAACTCTGTTTGCACATTACTGAGGCTGAATTTAGTGGCCCTCTCCCAGAATCCTTTATTGTGAACACCTTTTACCTTCAGTTGTATCTATAAACTGGCATTTTATAGCTTATGAGGCCAGAGATCTTCTGTGCTCTACACATACCATTGGGGAAAATGGATGGCACAAGGAATGGTGAGCTCAATTTCCCGTCTGAATCTGGGCAATAAACCCCAGCTCCTTTAGAGAAGTAAATGCCCCTCAGTCACTGGTGTATTTTTTTCTTAACTTAATTATGCTTCCTCCTTTATTTCAAGTCTTCTTGGTTCCCATTACTGTTCTGCAGTTTTTGCTTTGTTTAACCAGCAATAAAATACATTGACAAGCTATTTGTTGTACATTGAATTGGCTCAGGTGATTTTTATAGCTATTTGTCAGGCATTATCAGCAAGATGAAGGATATTTCCTTGACTTCTATTGCATATAGGAACAGGAATTTTTATCCCAGCATTTAGCTTCTGTGGGAGTCACTTAAAATTTCCAATTCCACTTGCCCAAGTTGGAAGGGATGATCTTAGTGTTATATTACACTGACAGTTATTGTTGGGTATCTTTGTCTGACAGAGAAGTGAAGGAGGTCTCTTGACCCTTTAGCAAGTACCAGGCTAACTCTGGGATTCTCCTTCCTTTATGTCATTGCACAGACATCTTCTCGATTATTGGTGCGGCCGACCAGCTCCGAGACACCCAGTGCTGCAGAACTAGTCAGTGCAATTGAAGAGCTCGTCAAAAGTAAAATGGTGAGGCTGACTAGCAGATGTATGTCTTTAAAGAAGTTGTGTCTTCAGGTTCCAACTTGCTATTCAAAGGAAAGCTACATGAGTTTGACTTGCAAAACTTGACACCTGTTTCAAAAGTCACTTTTTAGGTTGTGTATGGGTCATTTTGTACACCCTCTTTTGTAAAAGCACTTACTGAGTAGATAAATGGCTATGTATAGAGAAGCAAAAAACAATAAGAGGGTGAGGAGGTGGCAGAAAATGTGTGTCCTATTAGTAAAATGAATGCAAAATCCCAGGGTCTTAGCCTGATGAGAAGAATCCCTGAAACTTAAATTTATAGCAAATCTTGCAAGGTTCAACAATAAAGCAGATACCCACACCCCCCCCACCCCCCGCCCCCCGAAACATTTATGCTATCTTCCTGCAAAGTGATAATGAAGAAATAAGTAAAAGAGTAAAAGGATCATTTTGCATGTTAGTGCCTTCTTTCTTGCTTTTTAGTGTTTGCTAACAAATTAAGTAGAAGGAATCTGTGTTGACTTTGTGAAGTTCCTGTGTTTTAAAATTTCTGTGTTTCTGAAGATGCTCATTGACAAACAATAGGGGGTATGGATAATTCCAGGCAGAAGCTCCTTCATATTCAAAATCCAGCTTGACCCAGTACTGGAAAAAATGCTCTAACTGACCCTGTTTGAGCAGGGAGATTGGACTATATGGTCTCAAGAGGTCCCTCAGCAATTCTGTGATTCCCTCAAAACCTTTTTTGTAACATAGATCCTGTTGGTCTGGCTTTTGCAATATTAGACCCTGTTGGACTTAGTAGAAGTGCCACTGTGAAAACTACAGAGAATTGCAGGATGGCAGCCCCATGTTACCAGAGGTTGTTATTTCCCAGGCTCATTCTAAACTAAGCAGCTTGGAATTTCAGAATGAGAAATTTTAATTTCTATTGTATGTTTCCACATTCAGAAAGACTTACACTTTACTTACATTACTGCATGAAATAATTGCTGCACTCTCTTAGAGTATTAACATTGCTTTTTACTTCTTTTGCACCAGAAGGGTGAATAAGAAGCAATCTATGGGAGAATTCAACAAGGTCTTTTGTGAATGGAAAGTTTGATAGTCCATGTGTCTTTCAGGCAGCCTAGCAGTGGGTATAACTTAATGATCCATGCATATAGTCCCTGGCGGAGATGTTCTCATTTCACAGTTTTAGCCAAGGGTCAGCTTCCCCTGGTTTTGGGGCCAGTCATATCATTTATGGGTTTTTACTTTTTGTAGGGAAACAAAAAAGATTATGGCTGAACCCCACCCTAGTGAAGTAAATGTGTCTTGCATTAAAGGGTGTGTCACATGCAAGGAAAATGTGATACATAACTGTAGCTTTATCCAAGATTATGGACTTGAGTTGAAGAAGTCCAATAAATACTTCATAGAAGCTTGTTCATATTATTTCTCACATGGCTTCTCCATCTTTTATAGAAATGGAAGCCTGTGGAGTCCATGCAAGGGAGACTGTATCTGGCAGAAGAGACAGGGTCTCTTTCCTAGGATCTGAACTGTCATGAAGCTCAAAAGCAACATTGACAGTGTGGAAGTCCTTATTTTCTTCAATGAGTCAGTATTTTGGCTAGTTAATATGATAAACAAAATGTCTGACAAAGAATGCCACTTCTGTTGTGTTAAAAAAATGTAACATCCAAAGAATCTCCTTTAAAGGTGTCCTATTTATTATTGAAAGTTACTTGCATATGCCAGAATTAAAGTATGACAAATATAATTTAATCCCTGGCAATAAGCATACATCTGTGTAGCTTCCACCATAGAAGTACTTACATCCTAAGCAGGATAGTCTGAACTCCTTTCTTTTCCTGTGAAGGAAAGACTGACATATTTCAAATGCACGTCTATGTTAGGTTATCTGTCTTAGAAAGCTAAGTTGTTGGCTGGTTTCCTGGAAGCTTGAGATCTCCTTTGTCAAGAAACATTTCAATAATTGATCTCCCATAGGTTCCCATATACAGCTGCATGTAAACGTGTCATGTGAATAAAGGGGAAATAAATCATTGTTCCTGTCTGTCTTGAACACCTTCTCAGGCCCTGGAGGACCGTCCAAGTTCCTTGTTGGTAGATCAGGGTGACAGCAGCAGTCCATCCTTCAACCCTTCAGATAACTCCCTTCTCTCCTCCTCATCACCCATAGACGAGATGGAAGAAAGGAAATCCAGCTCCTTAAAAAGACGACAGTAAGACCACATGTTGCACTCCATTTTTTACAATGTTTTGAAGAGAGAAACGAAATGTTTGAAAAATATCCACTTTGAACTGGCAACAGAAGCTGTTAGTCTGAACGGGGGGAGGACTTGTGTTAAATGTCAAGCGTGTAGTCATATGCAAAGAAATATCCAACATTATTTACAGTTTAAATTTCCTGTGATTTTTAATTATAGTCATCCAATGTTTGACTTTTGTCACGCGTTGGTCTCTGTTATTCTGGAAGATGCTTATCAGAGGCTATTAGGCTTTAAAAAACTGGTCATTCCCCTTGTTCTGTTCCACCACACGCTTAATTTCTTTATGTAGTAAACTGTTACCATGGTAGAACAAAAACGTGCCTGGTTTCAACATTATTTAAATCTCTGGGTAGAAATAACAGTTCATACACTTAAAAGTCTCCAGACAAGAGACGTAATAGCATTTTATTTTAAACAATAGTTAAATGTTTAATTTTAATGACACATATAAGAAAACATCTGACTTCAGATAAACAGAAGCAAGCCTGCTCTGGTTCCAAAGTCCAAACAGCATCTTGCTTAGAAAGTGCATTAATTCTTCCATTTTAGTGCTGCTTATCAAGCATATGTGACTACAAATATGTAAAAAGTTGTATGGCGTCAATCCTTTTTAAAAATCTGTTTCATTTTTTAATGAAATATGTGTTCACCATTTTCTTTCCATTGTAGCTATGTCTTACAGGAATTAGTGGAGACGGAGCGAGATTATGTACGAGATCTAGGCTACGTAGTTGAGGTATGACACTTTTCATTCTCTTGATTTTTTTTTTTTTTTTTAAATGTGGTACTGACCAGCTATGTAGCTTGAACCTTACCACTTTTTTCAAAACAAAGACACAGTAAGAAACTGAAACTGTGAATGTTTGCATTCTGAGTTTTCCCTCCTGCAGGCTTTTAACATAATAGAAATACTGCATCCAATCTTATTCCCTTCATTATTCCTGTATTGTGCCCACCTTATTGTTCTTCTGAGAACTGTCATTTTTTAAGATCACTGCCTCTAGCCTAATGGTATCTTAGACTAGATGGTTTTATTTAGCACAACTACATTTAAAAAACATTATAGCTCAGCATATAGAGCAACTATCTTGGATTTGAAAGACTTGCTTCCTCTCCTACTGCTGGGCTTGTCTTAGACTTCCTAGTTTCCCCTCTGTAAAATGAGATAACGTCACACGTCTCACTTCAGTCTTCAGCTACCAATAAAATGCGTTTGGAAGAGTAGAGAGAATGAGCGTGACATTGAATTTCAGCCTAACAAGGTTCAATTCTTAAAATCTGTTTTAAATGGAGGGAGAGAAAGAAAGATCAGCATTGTGATAATCTTTTTACAGTATTTAAAGGATTCACTAGAAGGCTATGAACAGATGTATTTTTGTAACTAACAAAATAGTTCCTGGTGAAAATGCTAGATATCAAAACGTAAATTTTGCAAGCTAAAACCAGACCTAGCTAATTAGGAATAGAAGTATTAGGAAAAAATAGAAGGAATACAGTTGCATGAATATTCCAAAATTTAAAAAGCACTCCCAGCTCTATCAATGTGATAGAATTGCATGGTGAGATGAGTACATATACACCAAAAACAAGAAGACAGGACTGTGGGAAAATGTAAAAAGAACTTTATTGCAGCTAGAATGCTTGCTAATAGAATTGATCTTCAAGTTTTTTGGTGTTTGGTTTGCTCATTACTGCAGGTGGTAGTCCCATATGCAGTGCAGCTGCTTTCTTCCTCAGCAGGCTTTGGTGCAGGGTTAGTGTGGATGACTGAAATGTGAAACACTGAGCAAAGGAGACCGGAAACCAGTTCAGTGGCTCTGACATACACTTGGTAACAGCCCTACCTGGCAAAGCATTGCAACTGCTTCGGACAATAAGGAGAAGGGCTGTAGAAGTTTCCTCTGTGCTTTGAGCCTGATCACGCAGGCTAAATGAGCTAGAGTGAAGTCATCTTTCTAGCACTGGGCAGTGTTGGGTAGACAACCTCAAGCCAATTTGTGATATTTTGTGTCTATGCTCTATGTTATGCTATGTTACAGAGCAGTGTTTTGGGTTGGTTTTGTGTCCTAAGCAAGCTGTTGCACAGGCAATTTGGAAAGCTGCTGGGAAAAAGGGAATTAAAAGACATCTTGCTTTTTTTAAGTTAAAATGTTCACAGTGAATTTCCTTGGACGGTTGCAGGGTTATATGGCACTTATGAAGGAAGATGGTGTACCCGATGACATGAAAGGCAAAGACAAGATTGTATTTGGAAACATTCACCAGATTTATGACTGGCACAGAGAGTACGTATTAACTTGAAAACCATCTGCTGAACAATTCTACCTAAAAAATACTAGACTGACTTTAAGAAATTATTTTTTTTCCTCAAATATTCAGATACAAGGTAAATACAGTTGGTCTTGCTTTGAGTTGTAGATACTATAGGTTCAGCTTACAAATGTTGGTATGAAGATTTGCTTTAAACAAGGATGCTTATATAAACAAGTGCTTCAACTGAGAATCTATAGTATGAATGGTAGTATGTACAGAAGTTTGTATGTTGTTTGAGGCTTTATTTTCAAAAATGGTTCCTCTAAGAATGCAGTCTAGAGAATTTGTTTAGGTGTTAGCATGGCAATATCAGCACCTCAGGCATTCAGACTAGGAAGGAGAAAAATTTCAATCAATATATGAAATTAAAGAATTGAACACCAGTATTTTTTCATCTTGGTGTGTGTCGTTTTGGAAAACCATATTTTGTCGTTCAATGTGTCGTTTTGGAAAACTGTATTTTAATATTACACTGCTAACATGGTCATTTTGGACATACATGAATATCCAAAGCTGCTGACAGGGGACACAAAGTGGACCTTGCAGCAAGACCACGTTGTCTTGCAATTACCTGTTGCTATAGTGTGTGCTATCAGAAAAAAATGTTTATTCTGTTTATGTTCAGCTTCTTTTTAGGAGAGTTGGAGAAGTGCCTTGAAGATCCAGAAAAGCTGGGATCCCTCTTTGTTAAGCATGTAAGTGCAAACGTCTTCGTTGGCAAACCCCAGTTGCTGCTACTGACTAACATGTTTGATTATTAAGGGTTTATCTATGGTACAATGCAATTAAGAAAATGCTGTAAAATACTCTTCACTGCAAGAGGTGGAGAGAGAGCTTATAAATAGACAAAGTAAATGCTCTAGTTTTTGTTCCCAATATCTTCCAGTGGAGAGGAAATATGAATGAGGGCCCCATTTCTCAATTCAGTTCCAATTCTGTGCAAGGGAATTGTCATTTCATGTGACACCTACCTTCTGATCCCAGGTATCCACGCAGTACCGTGGAACGTAGGAAACAAAAATAGGAAAGAGGCTCATTCTTCTTTCTGGTTTCAGTGCATTCTAGTTCCGTATCCTTTCCTTTTCTGAGAATCATGTTAGTGGTTGAGATTCCTCCGTCGTCCCTTAGGGAAGGAATCGAGAGTGCCAGAAAGTTACTTAATTTTAGTCCAACGCAGTACCCTTTATAGCTTTATATAAGTCCCTGGTTTTCCACTTTTCATTTATTTATTGAAAGGAATGGCCATGTGATACATGTGGATATTATAACACTTCAGAAGGAAATCGGATGAACAAGTTATCTAGAAACTAGATGTCAAAATTCAGGGCACATCAGACATGCCACTAATCAGTCATTTCTGTGTCTCTTTGTGTAGAAATACAATTTAATATCTGTTTCAGGTGAGTTCTCAAGATACTCCAAATTATGTAAGACAGCAGAAGGGAAACTTGCCTGCTACATATGACTGTTTGCACAAGTGTGCAAAGACTGAAGACAGACTGGATTAAAGCAGATTTAATGGGTTTCAGGTTTTCCCCGTAGTCTGTGTTTGAAGTCAATACCAGGGTAGCAAAAGTGCACAGAACCAAACATTAATGGAACAGTAACACTGGAAGCCAGGCCTAATTCCTGGACTAATGATGAGGAATGAACTGTTTCATTTCTGAGAGATTATTTAAAAAAAAAAAAAAAGGAATGGGAAACCTGGAGGAAGTAACTCTTCCTGTTTCTGATTGCTGTTTTACTTTCTCCTGGTATATTTGTGACTGAGTTGTCTTTGAAAGGCAGCCTTATCACTCCAGATGGAAAGGCAAGCTGTGATGCTATTACAACATCCTCTAGCAAAACCCTGACTATCAGCTAGAACACGACGATTCAGTTCCTGCTCTTAATCTATGTTCTGTGTCCTTTTCAATCTCCATCTTATTTTTTTCCTTTTTTGCTTTCCATTTGTCTTCACTGGTCAGTACCCCGTCAGTCTCTGAGCACCAAAGCCTCTGACAGCAAACTGATCCTAGCAAAATGATGAGAAATATTTTGGAGTAGGTAATAGACACATATGATATGTCTGTGTTTCTTAACCAGCAAGGTCAGTTACCAAGAATGAATCTTAAAGGCTGAAGTTATGCTTTCTCTCTTTAGCTTTGTTGCCTTGGTGTTAAAAGCACATACACAAAATACAGAATCAGAGTTAAAAAATACTAGTGCCACCATTTCCAGGCTACATCACCTATGTCCCCTCTTGAACTCCAGTAGGACAGCTAATACTAAATAGAAGACTTGAGAGATTTCTCCTAACTACCCTGTACAGGAGCTAAACAGGAGGAGAACATTAATACACTAGAATAATAATCATATTATGAAAATTAAATAAAAAATACCATATTTCAAAGGCTCCATCCATTGCTCTTGCTAACAGAAAAAGATAAAAATTTTCATAATTAATTTTACTGTGGGACCTGCTGAGCTATCATCTCTAAACAGCTGTTGTTCAGGAGTATTTATAACTGTGGCAATTTTTTTACTTCTGTTGCCTTTCTAAAGTTGTCGTCATATTCCCAAATAAGTGTGTTTTCAGATCTGTAGTTTCTGCATATGTAGCTGCTGCTTTTCTGCAAAAAGACCTTTTTAAGTTTATACTTTTGAACAGCTGTACTTATTATGATAATAATTCTTTTCAATCTAGCGTTTGTCTTTTTTCTTGATGACGATGTATAATTCTGTATCTTTGTTCTTCTAGGAGAGAAGGTTGCACATGTACATAGTTTACTGCCAAAACAAACCAAAGTCTGAGCACATTGTCTCGGAATACATTGATACATTTTTTGAGGTAAGTTCCTGAGAGAGGATATATGCAAGATGAAGAGCGTGTACAAATCATAAGCATTATCAGATCTGTTAAAAAACACTAACACCTCCCCACCCTCACCCAAAAAAGCGCGGTACGTATCGTTGTTACTGTTTTAAATTATAATTTGTCATTTTTCTTGTGATTTCTCAGGTCTGATACAGGCTCTTAGAGATGTATTAATCTCTAGGGGAAGAAAACAAAAGTTTAGGTATAAGATATTAATTAATCAGTAGAGTCTCATCCTTACTAGCTCTAGCCCAGGCAGTTAACAGCCCATCTTATAGGAAGTGGCAATTTTGGATGAGCAAAGATCACTGTCGAAAATAGACTGTATACAACCTGTGATTGAAAAATTACTTTTCAGTATACGGTCTTTTCCAAAAAAAATATGGAAGATGCTTGGAGAGAGGAATAGAGGAATACTTTGGAAACAAAGCTGATACAGATAAGGGGAAGGACTCCAGCTTTTGCTAACTGAAGATTAGATTCTGCTCTATCATTATATATCATTGTTATATCCTGCTGTGTTTCTAAGTCAACGAAACAAAGTTATTTCTAACTGAACAAACAAAAAATGTTTATTTTACAACCCTCAGGATCTAAAGCAACGCCTGGGCCACAGACTTCAGCTCACCGACTTACTAATAAAACCTGTGCAGAGAATTATGAAATACCAGCTGTTACTAAAGGTAAAGTGATGTTGAGATGAAGGATTTCATATATGTGTTAACGGATATGTTTTCTTTTTTAAATATTGCTAATTCTTTTCCACCCTCCTCCCAAACAGAACCCAGATTTGAAAGCAATGTCATGTGATTCTATTCTGAGAATATTCAGATAGTTATAAAAATCGCAGTAAATAGCTTGGGCAGAGTTTCGCTTTTTCTTTTAACATTAAAAAACCAAATGAACTCAAGTCAGTGTCATGGAAATGTTTAGAATTTGTAAATTCTAATTTGTGTCATATGAACGAGAGGGATCTCCCAACTGTTTTCAGATTTAAATGTGCTATGAGTTGTTGGGACTTATCCCAACTTTTCCATCTATATTTGCAACCATCTTAATATCACATAAATGTTTACTGAAGAGCAGCCTTGTGTATCATGGAGTTCATTGCCCTAATACGGGTTCTTCTAAGAGCTAAAGCAAAATGGTGAATAAATCTTAAAAATTAAGAGGGGGCAAGCACTGCAGCAACGAGTTTTAAAAAGAAAAATTTTTTGTGTCTTCTGCAGTTTGTCTTTCTCAGACAGAGGATAGCAAATTCAGATTTTCTAGGATTTCTCTTTGCCGATTAATGAGAAAAGAACTCTGTTTTTATTTTTTTCTTTTTCAGGACTTCCTCAAATATTCTAAGAAAGCTAATCTTGACACAACAGAACTAGAGGTACTTGAGACATTTTCTCTTAGTGATCTGAATGCTATTTACTCTGAACTTCTCTTGTTTTGATAGAGTCACTTTCCTGTTCTGATCATCTTGAGAATGTGATTATAAGTGTTTACTTTTCACATTTCTGTTCTAAAGCAACCATAGCAAATGAAACTAAATCTTATGCTGCTAACTCATTTGGAAAATAAAGCTTTGACTTTTTATTTGTCTTGAACAGAGAGCTGTAGAGGTCATGTGTATAGTACCAAAACGGTGTAATGACATGATGAATGTTGGCCGCCTGCAAGGATTTGATGTAAGTTGGCTGAGGTTTTGCTTAGAGGTTTTGTCGGGTTCTCTAGAGACTAACCATTGATATTGTGGGGAGAAATGAGATAGGGTGCTCCCTCACTATCTGGTTAGCTGGTGCAAAAAGCAGTGAATGAAAAATTAAGTCCTAGCCCTGCCAAGGACTTTCCTGGGAAACTTCACCTGTTGTGTCAGTCAGGCTAGGTAAATCCTGCAAAATCTAGGAAGCGCTGATGTTACTACAGTTCTCTTATTGACTAATGACTTGCAAAATAGTGAAGAATCAGTTATCAGCAGGTGAGCAGACCTGACTTCAGTGGTGTAGACAAAGGAGGAGTTGCTAACGTCAGTAAAGTACCTGAGGCAACTGTAGCCCTTTTCCTTGTTTTGCTAAGTCTAGAAGAGATGGAAATTGGCTGTTGAAACAGTATGCGTCAGCCAGACCATAGTCACATGTTCGACTTGCAAAGTCCGTTCTGCTCTGATGCAGGTATGAACTTGAATTCTTCCCCTTTTCGGCACCCTGGAAGACATTGGAAAAATACATGAGTTACTGTGGGAGTTATTGAGAATAGAGAGATGAAAGCCTTAGTGTTACAAGCCTCAAACTGCAGTATGAATTGAAAAAGGTGTAGTGGGTTTTTTTCTTGATGATGTTTGTTTTTAGAGAAAGGGCACAAGAATGTTTTGTGTACAGGAGGATCAATGAATATATAATGGTCAGTGACACTCAGAAATCGGTAACTACCCAAAGCTGTTTTGGCATGAGCATCTGCTCAAAAATGTTGATTGGGGTAAGAAATTAAGAACTGCACTAAATGTTTTTCTGCTTGTCTCTGTGTTTAGGGTAAAATTGTAGCCCAGGGTAAGCTCCTGCTCCAGGACACATTCTTGGTTACAGACCAGGACACAGGACTTCTGCCACGCTGCAAGGAGAGACGGGTCTTCCTCTTTGAGCAGATTGTCATTTTCAGTGAGCTGCTAGATAAAAAGAAAGGTTTCTCCATGCCCGGATTCTTGTTTAAAAACAGTATCAAGGTAACTTTTGTGTATGAGTCTTTGCGTCCTCCTGCACAAACTCTCTGATAAGGTAACAGTTTCTGATTCAGTGTGGAGTCACTAGTGACATCTAGATGTACGATCACAAAGCACAGTGAGGTGTCAGTCATTTCCTGAAATTACTTCCTACTGAACTTGTGCTCACTCTGATGAATGGAAATCTTTGGATCCCAGCATTCTGATGCTTCCCATGTGAAGCATACCAAAACAGGTGTTCTTGTACAAAGCTGGAGGAGCATTCAGAAAGCGTGTAGTCTTCAGCTCTGTACTGTGCATATACCACACCGCAAAGTCATTGCAAATAAAGATAATAACTCTATGTATGCCTGCTTTTGAGTTTCAGCTAAAATCAGTCCAGATGTGTAGGTAACATTTGTAAGTAGTGCCACCTTCTTAGATGTGTCAGTTCTACCTCAAACAAAAAGCATTTACCCCCACTTCAAGCTTTGCCTGAAACAAAAACTGATGATATTAGGGCCCACTAGCCCTCCTCGTGAAGTGTTTTGAGTGGACTCTGCTTCCTTTAGTTCCCCTCAGTGCTCTACCTGCCAGCTGAATATCCTGTTGCTGGCTGGACAGCCTGTTCCAAGGCTTTGCTGTATCTGCAGCAGAAACCTTCAGCGTGGGCCGGTGGTAGAGCTGCACAGCAGGCTCAGCATTTTAAATAACACAAAGGGAGAGTGAGGGAAGATGGAGAACACTGGGCCATACTGACCAGCTGCAGATTGTTCAGGCACAGCGTGTTAGTGAGATGTACACTAATCCTTAGTTTACTGTAATCCTTCATTTCGTTGTATTATTTTACTTAAGGAAGGAATGGTCATCATTTGAAGATCTTACTCTGAGCTCCTAAGTAGGAGATTTTAGAGGTATGTTTCTCATAAAATACACGAAGTAAATTTTTTTTTTTTCATGAAGGTGAGTTGCCTTTCCCTGGAGGAAAATGTGGACAGCGATCCATGTAAATTTGCACTAACATCAAGAACGGGCGATGTCACAGAGACCTTTATTTTGCATTCCGCTAGTCCAGGAGTCCGCCAGTTATGGATACATGAAATTAACCAAATTTTGGAAAACCAGCGCAACTTTTTAAATGGTAAATGACTTCCTCTCCCTGAAAGCTCATAATTGAACGATTTCTCTCTCATCTGTTGTTTCTTGGCTTTGAAATAATTTGCAAGTTTCCTTTTTCCTGAGCTAATACAGAACAGTTGGGGGATACATGCTGCATTTCTGCTTCAGAACAGATGCTAGCATTTATTATAAGACTGGTAGTCTGAATTTACATGGTGTTCTTTTGGTGAAAATTTCCAAATGTTTTGTAGGAGTGAGTCACGATTGGCACCATCCGTTGAGGTGGAGAGTTAGTGTACTCCTTCTAAGCAAATGCAAGCCTTTAAAGGCTAAACCCAAGTGTAAGTTCAAGAATCTATTCAGAATATGTTTTGCTTATGTTATTTTGGTGGCAATTGTTGTCACGTCTTACTGTGGCAACAACATTCAGATTCTGCAGGAGAAAAGCAGAAGATGATAGTTTCTGCTGTGACACTAGAAGGTTCTTGCTGTATTTTTTTATCGATCAGTTGTTGCCCCAATCTAGATATTTTTTTTAAAAAAAAGTTGTAACGGATGGAACAACGAGCTGAGAATTTGGAGCCACACCTGTTTTTTCCCAGCTTGGCTGCTGACTGACAGTGTGATCCTAAAGGAAAACATTTCTCCCTGGTTTCAGATTTTTCATCTTTAATAGAGGTACATATAGCAGATCATGAAGGTGTGATATAGAAAAATGACTTGAGACCTATGGCACAACCAACATTGCTAAGGGAATTTATCTTACTTGAACAGCACTCCCCTTTTACCAGTAAACATGTCTGTTTTAAACTGTTCCTGTTCCCTTTCCTGCCCTCCTTTCCCTGATCCGCCTCCCCTCCCGCCCCCATTGCAGCCTTGACGTCCCCAATCGAGTACCAGAGGAACCACAGCAGTGGTGGAGGCGGCAGCGGGAGCAGCAGCGGTAACAGCAGCGGCCCCAGCAGCTGTAGTGGCATCCCCAGCTCCAGCCGTAGCCGGCCATCCCGGATCCCCCAGCCTGTCAGACACCATTCCCCAGTCCTGGTCTCCTCTGCAGCCTCGGCCCAAGCAGAGGCAGACAAGATGTCAGGTATGTCCATTCACAATCTCTCCCTGCCACACTACAACACCTCCTTAGAAACTGGCCTGAGCCAGCCAGACAGGCACTCTCCCAATGCAGAACCGGATGGTCCTCAGAGAGAAGCTGAGCAGATTCCCAAGATGAAAGTTATTGAAAGTCCCAGGAAGACAGCGGGAAACATTTCTGGCTCAGCTGATGGAGCCCAGAAAGACTCACGTGGAAGCTCAGAGGACAGTCGATCAAGAAACAGCATAGGATCACTGACGCTTGGGAAGCCAAGGCCAGGAGCCATCTCACCAATGAACTCTCCTCTCTCCACGACTTTCCCTTCTCCTTTTGGCAAAGAAACCTTTCCACCCAGCAGCCCCCTGCAGAAGGGCTCCTTTTGGAGCTCCATCCCAGCATCCCCTGCCAGCCGCCCTGGCTCCTTCACTTTCCCTGGGGACAATGACTCCCTCCAGCGGCAGGTCCACCGCCACTCTTCACACAGCAAGGACACAGACCGCATGAGCACATGCTCCTCGACCAGCGAGCAGTCAGTTCACTCCACCCAGAGTAATGGGGTAAGAGCGGAGCACCTCTGTCCTGCGAGCTCTTCTAAAACCTTCCCATGCTCCCTTTCTGTGCGTTACCATCACTCTCCGTACTAACTTCTGGCTCTCCAGTGCTGTACTGCTCTGAAATAATCAACTGTTCGGATCTCTTCTGCACATTAAAAAACCAAAATTGTCTACCTCTCTGTGTATGTATACATACAACCATGGATATGTATACAGACACAAAAGCAACTGCTAACATTAGATGCAATTTCTGCCTCTGCTGAAAACATAGATCACTAGGCTGATACTTACTAACTTGCTGTCCTTGCTTTTTTCGTCTCTAATTTGAAGGCACATAATTAACATGCTGAAGCGTGGCAGCCAGAGCACCTTGGGGTACGCATTGCGGCCAGCACTTAAATCTGACTTCAAGATTTTGGCAGATTGCCTTGGGGCTTTTTTCCCTTTCACGCATAAATCCGCCACCATTGTCCTGTTGAGGTTTAACTTCATGGAGACATCTACAGTACGTTCCCTGGGATGCTTGATTTTTATTTTTTATTAATTTATTTTTTTCCCCCTCTCCTTTCAGCCTTAGTTGATGTACAACATTCTCTTTTTAACTCCTGTGTCTGATCAAGGAAGCTTCCTTCAATCCACTCAAAATAGGCCAACAAAACCTAGCTAAAATAATCCTCCTTCTACTACAACCAAAACAAATAGCGGCTCCACTTGTCTTTTCTGCTTTGTAAGAAGAACTGGTTTAGGGCATCTGGAGACTCAACCTTTTAGTATACGCTTGGTATGTTTGTGCGGAAAGCTGGGGTATCAACAGAATCGACATTCTCTGTAATAACGTCCACCAGGAAATGCAACACAGCAATCACAGAGGCATGTGCAAATATAACGCAAAAGGTTCAAGGCACTTGCCGTGGATGTGGTAGGCAGGCTACGGTGCCTTTCTTTTTTAAACTCACATTTGATTTTTCTCTCACTAAATGTTGTGTTCACGAATGTTTGTTTTTCTACTCTTTCACAAATAGTATGCAATACCAATTTTGCAAATCACCTAACTTGCCGGACCTTTTTTAAATGCATGCATTTCTTTATAGAACTGTTTAACACACAGAGCTTTCTTGACTTCTTAGTTCTCACACTTACTTTTACAATAGCTTCAGAAGAAAAAATTTGCTTTGCATGTATCATATTTTTATCCCAATCTTCCTTCAGCTTTTCATTTGGTTTAGCTCTGTCCTGTGTTTATCTTCAGTCTAGCAAAATGTGATGATAATATAATATCTGGGGTAATTTGAGTATTTTGCAATTACTGCACAGTATGTGAATCAAGATGGTGGTACTTTTTATATGCAGAGGAGACTTGTGTAATATTACTTGATGTCGTTCCATTAAAAATAGAGAGAGGGAGAGTCGGGATAGCACTGAGTTTTCAAAACATTTGAATTTTGATACTATCTCAGCAAAGACACCATGGCTTGTTTTTATCTTACTGTAAAACGTAATATCTGAATGCATGCCTTCTGCTTCACAACTAAGTTTCTTTTAGTTTGGTAACTGAGATGGGTCATAATTCTTCATTTACAACCTCATTTCTAGACCATATTTAGCAGGATTCCACACCATATTCAACAGGCTAGAGAAAATCGGTTGTGAAGGTTTATTTTGATGTGTGTATTTGTATGCACATATGGTTACGGTTGGTTACTTACGGAAAAGTTACTTCTAAGAAGAAGAAAAAGGAATTGCTTTTGCTGGTATTTCAGGAATATGGGGGGAACTTTTTCTAATTTGATTTTCAGTCCTCCTCTAATCGCATGATTGAGGTCAATGATGACCAGCAAAACTTGCTGTAGAAAAACATTAACTGTGAAAGAATAATTACTTCCTTGCAAGGCAAAAGAAAAGGCTATCTTTCTGTGGTGAGAATAAATTCTGATATAAACACATTCACAAGAACGTTTGTCACATAGTAGTTACCAGGCACTTGTTTATTTAACAGATGTATCTGTCCTTGTTGAAAATAAGGAATATTCAGAGTTTAATATAATCCTTCAAGACTTAACTATTAAAAAGAAATAGTCTGTCCATTCACAATCTCTCATGCATCAGAAAAGGTCAGTCCTGCAGTTATACAAATTCGACTGCATGTGAAGGTTTAAACTATGTTCAGGAATAGTGTGTGGGACAAGGTTTGGGGCTTAGGTTGGTTCTGCAACTTCAGCCTTCCCTTCATCTCACCCTAGAAGTCTAACAGGAGTTAACAAAGGCAGCTTTCTCTGAATAGAGTTGTTTTTCATCTAGCTAAAAGAATCTAGCAAGTTGTAATCTTAATTTAGAAAACGACTGAAAACGAGACTGGCTTTTTAATTCTACTGTTCCCAGTTTGCCTAAATAATGGGGAAGGGCTTGCTAATACAAAAGACCATGCAGGCAGGCCTCTAAGCTACAGAAAATAAGCTCTACCACTAGAAATACAGCATCTGGAATTAACATAAATATCCTTTAGTAGAGGTACAATGCAGGATGAGATCTTTCTCTCTGTGGTAGCATTTGCTTCATTATCCTGATAGGGGAGAAAAAATGGAATGGATTTTGATGATCCATTTGAATAAAATAGTCCAGCTAGAATAAAATGTACAGGCTGGAAACCCAAGCATCAATGTGCTGAACATGCTATGAATGAGTAATCTGAGACTGTTCCTTTACAAATGTCTTGGTTTCTTAGCCAAAGCACTCATGGGGAAGCACAGGCACCGAGAGATGGAGTGACTTGTTCAAGGCCATTAGCAGACTGGAAGAGAACGTGGTTTTCAGGGCTGACAGTGTCCCATGCTGTCCACTGACCCCTGCTGCATCTCCTCAGCACTCAGGGGAGAAATCATGGACAGTTTTGAGGAAAAAGGTGACACTGTTTTAAACCTGTGTGCTGAGCTTTCCACTCACTGCTAGCACGTACATGGTACTAAGATACAGTTATGCTATATAAGCAGTACTAGTCTCCAGCTACAGCTGGGTACTGATTCCCTTCTTCAACTTGGCTACTACTAAGCGATAGTGAGCCCTCCCTGGTAGTGACCTGAAACAGTTTGAAGTAAGAACAGAGACAAAACACAGGGGGGACACACATGCCTCCTGTCACATCATTAATAGGCCATTCACTTTGGTTTTAACTTGTTTCAAGAAGGAAATATCTTATTTCAGGGAATAGGTTGCATAGTCTGATAACAGACTTCCATTTATTAAACCTCATGCATGCGAATGGACAAAATGAGACTTACTTTTGAAAAATAATAATTGCCAGTGGATTCATGGACAGGAGAAGACTTTTTGTTCTGAAAAGTAGTATGGCTTTTAATGTACACCTGATCAGCCATAATTAGCTTTCTGCAAATGCTCGGTGGGGAAACAAACAACATTCATGAACTCTAGTTGAAAGTGTATGATAAACAGCTAACATTCAGCTATCAGTCACTAATCAGTTAAAGTGAGATTTCCAGCTTAATTCTGATAGTTCAGTGGGCCTGTTTTGCCCAAGAAATGAATAATTTCTTACTTCAGTAATTTACCTCATCCTGTATGTTTAAAGGAATAAACCTGATTATACAGATTCAACCAGGGACAAGCCTTGTGGTTTTGAGACACGCTGTCAAAACCTATTTTGTCTTTTGTACCTTGTCATGTTTTGTGTGCAGAAGGCTGGTGTCTGAGATCTGACAAATAGTGCTAGGAAAGACTACATGTATTTTTTTGTTGTTGGAATTTCCAGAGTCTGAGGTAATGACTACGATTTTGTAACTGCAACTATAAGACCATGAAAAACGGTCCTACATGCCGTACTGTAGTTGTGTTTCCTGATAGAGATGCGAGGCTCAGTGTATGAGCTTGAAAGGAAGACCAGTTGAGATCTGTGTATAAACTGACTCTTAGTTAAAGGAAGTAGTCTTGTGTAAAAGCAGTGGGAATAAATTTCTGCAGCAGCTCCACATGAAGGTTTTCAAAGATCAAACTAATTTGCATAAAATATATAGACGCAGGCAGCTCTGTTCTTTGACTAAAGCTTAAGTTATGTGGATTATGCAGGTAATGTAGCAGGCCAAGAACAGCCTGTCTTCTTCATGAACTTTAAACTTGATCCTTCTTTTTTTCCCCTCTCTTTCTGCTTCCAATTGACACTTGCAGAGTGAAAGTAGCAGCAGTAGCAATATCTCCACCATGCTGGTGACACACGATTACACGGCAGTGAAGGAGGATGAGATAAATGTCTACCAAGGAGAGGTCGTGCAGATCCTAGCCAGCAACCAACAGAACATGTTTTTGGTGTTCAGAGCCGCCACTGATCAGTGCCCTGCAGCCGAGGGCTGGATTCCCGGCTATGTCTTGGGGCATACCAGTGCAGTCATCATTGACAACCCTGATGGAACCATCAAGTGAGTACCTGGATGTGTGTAGAAGGGAGGAGGAAAAGCTTCCAATTTAGACAAGGCTTTTTAACCAAAAGTTGGTGAGATCTTTGAGAAATAAATGAACATCAAGGAAGATGAGTACTTGAGAGGTCCCTTAGCAAACTTCAAAGTACAAGCTAGTAAGGGCCCAGAAGCATATATTCTTTATTAAAAAGCTGTAGTAGTGCAATCTTCTGGGAAAGATGATGAAAGAACACCTGATACAAAAGCAGCAATAGCTACTGCTTTATTTAATAAAATGAGTTAGCAGGCTAGACATGTTTGTGTAGGACAACAGTGAAACAAGATTTCAGAGTTCCTAGACTTCTGCTTTGACCCAGAAACCTATTGAAAATGACTGGTTGTGCTAGGAAGATTTCTCTCAAATCTGCAATGGGAGTAATCTATATGAAAGTTCTTAGCCCTAAAGCTTCTATAGGCTGTATTTGATACAAATTTCGTACTGGTCATTGCTCAGTTTGATTGACAGTTTGTATTTTCATATAGAAAGTTTAACATTTGAGCAATGATTTCAAGAAATCCTGAACTACAGACTAATCTTGCTAGCTTGCTTACAGTTTTAACCAAGGGTAGCATCTCTTACTGAGTACTTAATGTACTTCATTTCAGTATACTTTAATACAATGAAATAACATTTTGACATACTTTTCCAATGCTGTGTTAAATGACAGAGTATAATACATAACATGGATTTGAAAAAAAAATAATCAAAGTTTAATGTTCTGTACTCAGGAAGTCAACGTCTTGGCACACAGCACTCCGTTTAAGGAAGAAATCTGAGAAAAAAGATAAAGACGGCAAAAGGGAAGGCAAGCTAGAAAATGGTTACCGCAAATCCCGAGAAGGACTTGCCAACAAGGTTTCTGTAAAGGTAAGTGTTACAAAGATGTACTAGTTTCAAAAAGAGATTGTGTTGTGATTTCTTTAAAAGTAACTTCTAGTAGAATTTCATGTGAAGGAATTAGAGGTAACAGTGGTTTTAATGGACAGTGTTTGCCAAATCTGAAAACAGGAAGATATCACACTTGCAGGCTCAAAGATTATATAGCATAAAGATACTGCAGAAAAAGTAAAGTGTTATTATAAGGTTATCAGGACATTAATTCTTTAATTTCTCCTTTTCAGCTTCTCAACCCCAATTACATTTATGATGGTAAGTTGCTTTAACTTTTAAAAGTTGCAGTAAATATAGTTTGATTAAATCATTATTTACGTTTTTTAGATTTGCTTGATATGGATTATGGCAAGAACTGAGTGTTTTCTATCAAAATGTACATAGGCCCATTTTGGATAAGGGAGACAAACATGATGTATTTCATTAACTATTTTTTTAAGATGTGAGGAGCACATTTTTGTTCATAAGTCCAAAACAACATAAAACACAGGGACCATATGACGTGTTCTATATGGAGACTGTATGGAAGTTGGGCCTTGCTGAATTTGCAAAATAACAGGGCCAGGAGTTGGAGCTGCTTCATTTTTAACCTTGCTCCCTAGAAAACACTCAGGGTCTCTCCAGTGCAGAGGCTGATTAGGACAAAGATTCTGGATTCAGAGCCAAACTGGGTTTTTATCTTAATACACAGAACCAAACTTTTTGAGTTTCACCTGTGAAAAAGGGAAACTGTTACAGTGCCTCAGTTGGATGAGTGAGGTGTTTTGTCTTACCTTTTGCAAGAGATTTTTGCAAAGATAGCCTAGCTGAGCTCATCCTTCAGTACTTTTTGCTGTAGGTTTGCCTCAGCTTGCTATAAACAGAGTGTTTGGCTCACCATGGTAGGCTTCAGGGTTATCTGTGGCATAGCAGTAATATTGTCTCCAAGTTCACACAGAGAAGAATTCACTAGCTCTGGATACCTCCAGCAAGTGGCCAAACCATGAATGTGCTCTAAGGGTAGAGGGATAGATACCCCATGGAGATTTAAAGTACCATACTACTTTGTCTAATAAAACAGAGAGAGTGCAAAGAATAGAAAAGCAAATTTATTAACTTCAATTGACTTAATACCATTAATTTTCTTTTTCCAGTTCCCCCAGAGTTTATAACACCATTGAGTGAGGTAACATGTGAGACAGGAGAGACCATCGTGCTTAGGTGTAAAGTCTGTGGTCGCCCCAAGGCTTCAGTTACTTGGAAAGGTCCTGATCATAACACACTGAGCAATGACGGTCATCACAGCATTTCGTACAGGTACAGCAATTTGTGTAATGTTCAACAGGGACTGCTGAAACTGTTATATTTTCTATTTGCACCCTTGGCACAGGATAGCTTTTGGCTTTGAGGCATAAAGATAGGGTTACCCTCAGGCAGAAATATTCTGAGATTTTCTGGAAACGTTGTGTAACTTCTATGTATGGCTGAGGTACCCAAATGTCATATTCAGTTGATTTTTAAAAACAAGAGAAAATTTAGCTGGTATTTCTGATTACCTGTTGCAGAAGCCATTGTGATTCTGTGACGCTGACCTAGTGCTTGAACCGTAACAGTATGTTGTGACATGCCCTGCTGCCAATCCCTTTTTCCCATTAGTAGCATACTAATGTATGTACTAATACATTAGTATTTTGGAGGGAGATGACTGTTTTCAGATCACACGGCAGTATTTTGCAAAGAAAAGCCTCTGGTTCCTACTGACATGGCAATGTCACTGTCTTTATCGTTGAAGCACAGAAATGAACATTTTTGTCTGGTTTTAGCTTTGCTATGATAGAACCTAACAGACTAACTGGTAACTCAAAAACCTAATTAATAAGAGAAAATGCTGCATTTTGGAATGTGAAACTGCATGTTAGAAGAGGGTTTTTCTTCTGAAAAAGCGTTCTTTTATATACAGAAATTGTTGTTTGATGAGTAACTTGAGTGCGAAGAAATATTCATGAATTATGTTCTCAATTAAGAATGTAGGATTTTCTGTGTGAAAACTTGCTCATTAATAGCCAGAAGAGTATGTCATGTTCTTAGAAGTTGTGTGATATAGCCCAACTTACCTGCAAACTTGATGGCATGTTATACTGTTCTTTTTTACTTCCTGCTTCTGCTTTTTCATTGGGTACACTTTTTTTATGGGGAGGCAGAGGCATTGTGGCAGCCTTGCTACTGCATCCAGGGCTATTGTGAGATGAGTTAAGAGTTAAATTCGCTGTGATTCATTACTGTTACAGAATCCTGTAAATCATGCTGGCTGTGGCTTACAGATTTTTAGAAATAATAATAATGAAGTATTCTTTAAGCTGGGGAGGGGGGTCATCTTACTATGTTCCTAAGATTTACATTCATTTTTTCCCCTGAAATTAAGTCATGTGGTGAAGACCGTAGCAAATAGGTTTTGGTTCAGTCAGTCAAATGACTTGCAGTAACTGGGATGAATCCAAAGGAACACAATAAGAATGATAGTAAATCTTGAAAATATGCCTTATTGTGAAAGAATAACACAATGTTAGGGTTGTTTTGAGCCTAGAGGTGAAAAGTGTAGGGAGCTTGCCAAGTATTCACATTTGTGAGAGACTTTTGCAAATAAAATTATCTGCTGTTCATGTCCATGGCAGATGGTCAAAAAAGTACTAGAAGTGAATTGCACAGAGTGAGATTTAAGTAGACATTTAAAGACAAACCATCAAATAAAAAGATTGGTTGAGCAGTGAGAAAGATTAAGGAAGAGTCTGCAGAATCTTTCTCCTGTGATCTCACATAGCTTATTGCTGTTTCTGCCCTCGGGCAGACAGAAAACATCAGTCCTTCTTAATTCTCCCAGATTCTGAGGTCTCGAAAGTTGTGCTGAGGTCGTCTTTTGTATTGAAGGGGAGCGCTTTCATACAAGGGATGAATGCACTGAAAGTACAAATGTTAGATCAGCTTCTATATGCTGGGAGTCAGGGATGAAAACTAACCTTTCAGAAAAAACAATGATGGATCATTATGTCAATACGGCTTCTCATATTTGAAGGAAGTAGAGGAAGCAGGGGAGGCATTTGATTTGTCAAACACAATGGAACCTGGGAGGCGCTGAGGCAAAGTGTCAGTGAGGATGTTTTTCTAGTAGTCTGTAGGACGTTCTAAGATAGTTGATGAACACAAAGTGCTCAAACTCTGGTAGATGCTTCTGAAGTGGCAGGGACAGGGTTAATAATGTTTGTCCAGAGAGAGATAGAGGCTGGAGAATAAGAAACATTAACAGTATCAACTTAATTTTGTCTGATTTCCATACCTTAATGTCTGTAAAATGAGTATAAAGTTAACAGTTGCCATTGTGTTTCCCAGTGACTTAGGAGAGGCTTCACTGAAAATCATTGGAGTGACTGCAGAAGACGATGGTATCTATACATGTATAGCTGCAAACGATATGGGTTCGGTTTCATCTTCCGCCAGTCTACGAGTTTTAGGTAGGCCTGTCTCTCTGTTTTTTTTAATGTAATTACATTCAAAGTGTCTGGTACCCATAGTACAGGAAAAAAAAAAAAAAAACAGCTCTTGGGCATCCCTCTGTTAAAGGAGAAAGCAGTATTATACCAAACCTTTCCATCTGTGATAATTACTTGTTTCAGCAGGTATAGATGCACTTTTAGTATGTAACTAGTTAGAGGTTCATACAGTCAAGATTCCTACACAGTATTGTCAACAGGCATTTACCTTCTCTGTCAATTCTAGTTCAGACATACTAAAAATATGATTTTATCATCTGCATTCTGAGTTTAGTCTCAATGAATGTTATTATACTAACGTGTAATTTCTAAAGTGTACAGATAAGAAAGGAGTAGCATTGCTCTTTATTTTAATATGCTCCTTTGCTTTAATTGTGAAGCCATAGCGTTTAGAACATAGAACTGTTTCTTGTCTTTGCATCATGGATCTACACTTAAGTTATATTTTAGTACCTGAAGTGAGACAACCTGAATGTTTGTGAGAGAACAAAAAGGAAACCTGCAAAGATGCCTGGGTTTTGGAGGCAGCAAGGTTAAAAAAAATTATTTTTACTTGATGTGTTTGATGGCATAGTGATGTTTCAGTGTGTGTTTGTACATTCAGTTATTCTTCTCTTAAGTGTTCAGGGTCCTCCATTTTTAGAATTAGGGAAAACACAGGGAGACCACAGGATAGCAGGCTTTCTTACATGCCATTTATAACAATTGATGCTATCCTAGTCCTTTAATCTATTGAGAGGCCCATATATTTATCCATTGGTCAGAATTAATTAATTCATTAATTCATTCATTTTAGGTGAAATGGCTCTGTCTCAAATTGACTCATATAAAAGAAAATAAGAATCGAAGTGTTGTATTCTGTCTTTGTACGTCTGTCCCAGCTGATAATGGGGACCTGTACAGTTGTCCTGAACCTCTCCAAAATATCTTCTTTCTTCCCTTTTTTTCAAAAAAGAACTTTACCATTTTCCTGGCATGTTGCAACCAGACTGTGAAAGGTGTGTCCCTTCCAAAACCTCATCTGAAATTTTTCGGGGTTTATAGTCAGTGCTGCTGCTTCGAGCTCTGCCTGTTGGCAGCCACAGTCAGTGCCATACTGCCAAACATATTGAGGTGGTGATTATTCCGGCACTTCCTGCTCATTGACCCAAGACAGCCAGTAGTTAAGCCCTAGGATGGATGTGTTGCAATATATAAAAAAAGACAGAAAATAAAATTTTGGTCTTTACACTAACGTTTCCTGAAAAATAGAGGGTCTTTTTCAGGTAGCTGCTACACTATCCGATCACTTTTGTTTTTTTCCCCAGTGGCAGGTGTATTGTTGATAATGAGACATAAGATACCTATTCTTTTTCCTGTTTCCTTCAACTTATCAAGGTTACTTATTCCTGTACAGACAATTCCCACTGCACCTGAATTAGTTCCACTACAGAATTTGTTCTGCTGCATTGCCTGGGCTGCTTTGTGTGTAATCCAGTTTGTCTTGCTGCCACCCTGTGTCATATGGGGATTAACAGGGCAGCGTGATTCCACTGATAGTATCTGAACCAAGGAAGCATTCTAGTCAGGGGACTAAAAAGCTCTCGATGGACAAGAATCAGTGTGAAACTGTGTGCTTTAAGGAACTCATGTAATGAGTGTCCTTCCTAACAGCACTACAGGAGCCCAAAACTGTGATTTTGCCAGAATCAGTCACAGAAGTCTTGTAAACTACTGTTTCTCAGCCACAGTCTTTGGTTTCACGGACCTTGTCCAAAAGTAAATGTTCGTTTTCAATCAAAACTAAACCAGATTTTGGTATGTCTTGATTACCCTGCAACTAGACTCCAGAAGACAGGCAGCTGTATTTTACTAGCCTTTCTACTCAGCCCTACTAATACTTTTACAAAGAAGTTCTGGCCCCAGTTTTTCTGGAGCCATCCTAGCCTTCGTTTCCCCAGTCCAAAAGAGCAAAATGAAAACTCTAAGGCTGTAGCATAAAGTAAGGTTTCAACATCAAACCATTAAGTCTTTTTCAGCCCTCCGGACTTGAAGGACTTGCCATTTGATTGTAGTCAATTCTTGTACATGGTCTTGCGTAAGGAGTAAAGAATGCTCTTTACCTTTTGTTGCTGCAGTAGTCTTTATAAACCATTGATGAAGTAGTTGATTACAGAAATAATTTTGTTTCTGAGCTGCAAGAGTATGGGCAGTATGAGGCCATGAGTTGCTTTTCAATACAGACACACTCAGCTTCAAAAGAAGGATGATAGGGGCCAGTCTGACTGAGGCAAATTCTTCCTGAAATCTATTCCCAAACTGAAGTCCAAATACTACTCCCTTTTGTAAACATCTGAAACAATACATTGGTTAGGATGACAACAATTTAGTTCTGAGGAGTATCTATCTGAGTGTATTAAAATTTGGCCATACTGTCCTTTTGTAGGTCCTGGAAGTGATGGGATCATGGTAATCTGGAAAGACAACTTTGATTCCCTCTACAGTGAAGTGGCTGAGCTTGGCAGGTGCGTTCTGTATGCGGATCTCCAAAGCTATCTACGTCAAAATATTAACTTCTCTTTCTAAAAATTAAATTCTATTTGAAAAGTAGTTATCATATGAGCCTAAAAGGCTAGAATTGCATTGGATTAAATCAAAATGAGGAAGCAAAGATGTCACCAGCACTAGATGGCACTGCATAAACTGAACGTATTTAGGCTGAAGTGGTATCATGGATTAAGGGATTATTATTTTTATAAGAATGCCTTACAGTGACTGATGCTGCTTCTGTAATGAAGCTCTCCTAAACCTTTTTATTTGGGGATGATAGTTACAGGCAAAAAAAAGTCTGGAAACGGGCAAAGTAAGTCCATATATATAAGTAGAATGTGCATTTGTCCAACTTAATGTTTCAGCCTTTGAAAGCTGGATGCCACTCTGAGTTGAGTTCTCTGCAATGCAATAAAACAGATGTCTGTCAGGAGATAATTATTTATACAGACACATTTTGCAGAAGATCCATGCACTGAAAACTCTTTTTTATGTCCAGAAACTGGTCTGTAAGGGTAGCTTATTAGAGATCTAAATTTAGATCTCTCTCAGGATATCTTTCAAGGTAAAGGTATGACCTTGCTGCATCTCTCGGTTAATTCTTTTCTTTCGATATTGTATTCCAGGGGCAGATTTTCTGTCGTTAAGAAGTGTGACCAGAAGGGAACCAAGCGAGCAGTAGCCACTAAGTTTGTGAATAAGAAGTTGATGAAGCGAGACCAGGTTACCCATGAACTTGGAGTCATGCAGAATCTCCAGCATCCCCAGCTCATTGGCCTTCTCGATACCTTTGAGACCTCCACCAACTACATACTAGTGTTAGAAATGTGTGTAGACTCTAACATTATCTGTAAAATGCAATCTCTACACTGACTTTCTGGGGCATTTATAGTGGTTTATGAATAAGGAACTTTAAGATTTCGTAGACATTTGAAAACACCTAAGTAAAATATTGCAGTTGTATGATGCTGTTATTAAAATGTTGAGTTTAATACTCAGAAGGAGAGAAGTTGAGATATTAAACTGATATGTGGATGATTATCTTAGCCTGAAGGTCCAGGAATTATTTTATATCAAGTGGTTGAACAAGTGAATTAGGAATGCTGTGATCTGGTAGCTTGATAACAAATCTCCTCTTCATACTCTAGTTCTCTGTCTTCTAAGTGCTGCAGGCTACAGTTATTCCTGCTAAATTTTTCTTTTGGTTTTGATCTATGGGTTAATCCAAAATATAACCCTTGTAATTCCAATAGGGCTGACCAGGGTCGCCTTCTAGACTACGTTGTGCGATGGGGAAACCTCACAGAAGGGAAGATCAGACTCTACCTGGGAGAGATTCTGGAAGCTGTGCAGTATCTTCACAACTGCAGAATAGCACATTTGGACCTAAAGGTAAGGAGTGAATGGGATTCCTGGCAGTGTGCGCCATTTCAGGCATAAAACCCTTCCTCTTCTAGGAAACTTGCAGCTGAGAACATAGAACTGTGAATTGCTTGAGACTGTATGAAGGGTATGGGTCAGGGCTCCATCCCCAAACGCTTTAGACCACTCAAGCCAGCAAAGCAGAAACTTTGAATTCCCTGTGCTTTCTCCTTAAACCTTGCTGACCCTGTGTGGTCCTTTGTGCTGGAAATAATTGCGGACAGGAACAGTTTTGTTTGCTTTTTATTTATTTATTAATTTGTTTATTTACTTTCTGAGCAGTAAAAAAAGCAGAAATCCATTTCTTCCTCAAGAAGCACAGAGTTTGTTGTGAGAGAGACTGCTTTTCTTCGTTCCTGCAAATCTGTTTCTCATCTTTGTATAATGAAGGCTGTGATATCTATGTGAATGGTACCTCTTTGGGCCTCTTTTCTACTGTTGGAATTTTACTTGAGCCACAAGAATTTGATGCATTCTAGTAGGAAAAGCTGTATAAGGTCTTAATGTGAATTTTAATTAAAGACTTATTCTTTACACTTTTTGTCCACCTGTATTTGAATAATAAGGAATTTTACCATTGATGAGTCATCTTTGTAGCCAAAAGGGGTCATGGTGATAAAAAGCAAAAAGAGCCTGCATCTTCCCTCCACATGCTTCTGTTTTCCAAGCAGAACTAGTCTGGTCCTGCATATTATGGAGACCCAAAATTTAATTTTTTTTAGTGCTATATCGAGTTCACCAGTACTTCTTCCAGTCTCAGGTACATACAGATGAACTACTTAAAAACTAGTTGTAGGTAAGTCACTCCTATTTTGCTAAGATCCCAGCTAGAGCAGCAGTAGCTTCAGAAATAAAACCATAAAAATAATTCCACTTTCCGCTCACCAAGACTGGGGCAGTTCTCTTGAAGCCATGTGCATCCAACAGGATCTTCGTCTGCCATAGTCTCATAACAGCCCTTGACTTCCATCTGTACAGCTGTGTTACGTTCAAGAATCAACAAGTAAACTGAATTCTGTTGAAAGCATCATGAAAATTCTGACGTGGTCTTAAATGCAAGGGTTTTATTGTCCCTCTGTCATAAAGCAAATAGAGCAGTTGCTTCACTCACCCTATATTTGTAATTGCTGTTCTTTAAGCTTATGTTCCCGAACACAGGTTCCTGTGAAACTTTGCAGAGCTGCTGTTGTGAACATCCACAGTATTATCTGGCAGAACTATATTCCCTGCAAAAATTATCATGCCAGCAGCTAAAACACATTCGTTGCATACTGTAGTTGGCAAGAAACTGCCTGTTGGTTGGTCTGGGGGAAGCCTTGGTAGGACTGCCTAGGAGCTTTGCAGAGCTAGCCTTCAGCAGTAATCCTTGTAGCTTGCAGATGTTTGCTGCGTTCTTGAGCTGAGAGCACTGGCTGGGAATCACTAATGTTGGAGCATTAAATGTGTGTTAATCTGACTTGAAAAAAAGACATTTTAACTTTTGCTTTTATGTTTTCTAGCCTGAAAATATTTTGGTGGACCAGAGTTCCACTAAGCCAACAATAAAACTGGCTGACTTCGGAGACGCAGTCCAGCTCAATACCACGTATTATATCCACCAGTTACTTGGAAACCCAGAGTTTGCAGCTCCTGAAATTATTCTTGGAAATCCTGTTTCCCTCACTTCAGATGTTTGGAGCATTGGAGTGCTCACGTATGTCCTTCTTAGTGGCGTCTCTCCTTTCCTGGATGAAAGTGTAGAGGAAACTTGCCTGAATATTTGCCGCTTAGACTTTAGTTTCCCAGATGACTACTTCAAAGGAGTTAGCCAGAAGGCCAAAGATTTTGTATGCTTCCTACTTCAGGATGACCCAGCTAAGCGTCCCTCGGCTGCACTGGCCCTCCAGGAGCAATGGCTGCAGCTGGGGAATGGCAAAAGTGCTGACAGCATTGACATATCCAGACTGACTTCGTTCATTGAGCGGCGAAAACACCAGAATGATGTTCGACCCATCCGTAGCATTAAAAACTTCTTACAGAGCAGGCTCTTGCCAAGAGTTTGACCTTGCCTGAAGTTCTCTCTCATTCTCTTTCACCTGCCAATCAATCAGACTGGAGATGGACTCCTCCTGCCAATCAATCAGACTGGAGATGGACTCCTCCTGCCAATCAATCAGACTGGAGATAGACTCCTCCTGCCAATCAGCTGTTGACTTGAATTTTGAGGAAAGCAAACCCCGAGCCAACCAGCTGCTAGCGAATGTTCGTGTGCAAACGCATTCCAGGGGCACCCGCGCGGGGTGGCGCGGGGGACTGGCGATGCAGACTTCACTGGGGTGGAGGACAATAGCACTGTACTCTGCAAAAAGCAGTCTTGAGCGATACAGTAACAGTATTTTATTCAGGTTTCTGCAAAAAAAAAAAATAGTTTTTTTAATAAACAAAAGTTGAATTTTGCAAGTGAACTTTACCATTTTCAAGATTTATTCAAGAAAGAAATGCCTATGTTCAAAGCACTGGTGTTAAAAATGAAATCATGCCTGGAGAAGACTCACCAAAATGGCTGCCCATTGGTACGGCTTCCATTTATAACATCGGTTTTCACTTGGTCCTAGAGCTTTCCAGTTGCCTCGCCTGTATGTATCTCACGTAGCAGTGCACTGAGATCAGACTCTGCTTTTAAGTGCATCCAACCTCAAAGTTTTTGCATACAAATAGAATGAATCGTTTTGCTCTGATAAAATGTAGGCCTTACTTGTATATAGACTGTTACCTGCCTTCAGTCTGTAATTTTTTTTCCCCTTCCCCTTATCCTTTTTTTTTCCCCTCCTCCTTCCTAAATGGTGGTATACCACTGTGCGGGTCTTCAGTTTGGGTCAGTACTCACTGTCCCCTTAGAAAAGGACTTTGGGTTGGTGCCCAGCTTGCCGACCCGATTGTCAAGCAGTATACAGCAGGATGAAATACTGTAAATGCACTCATTTGGGATTTTGTTTTCTTTCATATCATGTGCAATGTTGTGGCTTTAACATTTTATGCAACTATTTATGAGGACCTCTGTTGTAACTGTAATAAATATATAGAAAAAGCACATACTTAGTACGGCGAGCTTTATGATTTTGTCTGTGTGTTTGGGGTTTTTGGGTGGGCAGGGGCGGGTGTGTTTTACCACACTGTCATTATTAGTTTAAGATGAGGGTTAGCATAGAATTTAGACAAGACTAGTCAGTTTTAAGGATTGTTCAAAAAAAAAAAAAAGGCAGATTCGTATCCCAAATCTCAAACTGGTTCAGAAGTAGGGTGACACTTTTTAAAATTTATTATTATATTCAAAATGCCAAAGTCTGACTTTCCCAAAATCAGTCTAAACACTTACTACTTTTTAGAATTTTCAAATCTGTGTTTACTTCTTTCTGTGAAATGAACAAATGAATTTTGTGCTCTTTGGTGAAGAATACATTCAGAAAGTAGTGGTCAGATGAGGAGAATCTGACAGGTAATGTAATTGTCTTAGTAGCTGTTTTTAAGGTTGAAGTAATATTAACATGAGCTATTTAAAAAGACAGAGATGATTTTCTGTGCATCACGGAGTTCATATGGGTGTGTTGTCATCTATGTTTGTGTGAAATGCCATGTTTAATGAAACCAAGCCGACATCCCACAATAGTTAGATATATGGGTCTTAAGCCATAACCTAGCTTGGGTTAGTTTTGAGCTTTGCGGCTTCCACTGTATTCTATTTATTCCTTTTTTGTTTTTTGGGTTTTTTTTGTAAAGTTGTACAGAAACTTTTTAAAAGAAAACAACTGACTTCAAAACTGGATGTGTATTCCTACCAACCTCATATCATTATGTTTGTGTATTATTTTCCTTTATTGTTTTAGTTAAATTTTGCTTTATTTTGCATGTATATTTCTTTGTACAGTGACGTTACATGTTTACACAGTATGACGTGATGTAAATATTTTATTTTGCCATCAGTTATTTTGAAAAAAATTAAACATATTTGACATATATGTCTGATCTCTTGCTTTAAGGAGTTTGAAAGTTTAGGTTTGGTTATATTTTAATTGGGCTCTGTATTTAAAAAGAAAAAAAAAGTACATTATTTTATTGCCATAAAATTCATTTTAAATTGCAATGATGTATCTTTCTTTCATGCCTTACAAAATAATATTTGCCTTTCGTCTGAGTGTTGAGTGCTTTGTAGTGTCATGATTGCCTTTATATAAAACATGCATAATTCTCTAACCATGGAAATTCATTATAGTCTTTATTAGCTAGTAAATTTTGACCAGCAGAGTTTTCTGCCAGATGTTCCCAGTTAAAGGCTGAAGGGTTGTATTTCAGTTTAATGTTAAACTGGGGAACAGATTTTCCACATCTTTTAGGCATTCTAGATTCATTATGAAACATTACTTTCAACCGTAAATTCTTGGGTTTTGCAGCTAAACTCTGTTCGCATCCTATAAGGGATGAAGCAGAAAAGTTTTTCATTGTACATTTATCTCTCTCTCTTTTCTGCTATCGTTAATCCATTTGCAATTCAAAATGAAGTGAAAGGTCAGGGAACAATACAGAGTGTTTATGCTTGTCACTGCATTGTATCCATGATGCTTTTCAACTCTTTTTTCTGCTATTACCTGTCAAATGATGAAACAGTCCCTTTATTCCTCACAGTTTTATACCGAGAGAGACATTTTACATTGAGAGAGAGAGGATATTCAGGAAGGATGTACTGCCAATGATGAGCCACTGGAAGCTTTTGCCATGACAGGGAAACAGATGGCAACATGCTTCATGGAAGACCTTGTGTCTTTAAGTTCTCTAAAATACTTTTTCTTGACTTGAAGATACACTAAACTGGGGAGAAGTTACCTATCTGCTTTACAGAGAAGTAATGCACTTGTAAGTGTTTTTAAGTAGCAGAGATATGTTCTTCCACTCATATGTAAACAAGAGTGCACTGTTTCCGGCCCTTTCTGTGGGCCCTCTAACCTGGGAAAGCTAACAGCTTTTGACAGAGGGGAGTTTTGCACTAAAACCTTCTGTTTGGTGCAAGAGCTTCCAGCTGAAGAAAACTTGAGTGATGGGCTTGGATATCTCTTCAAATGCTTTGAAGGGATAATGTATGTGTAAGTCCCTTTTTTGTTTTGCTAAGTTGTGTAGTCGGGGCTGCAAATGCTGCTTGGACTCAGTTGGGCCCAGCTCTTGTCGACTGTCCGGCAGACAACAGCACCACAGGCTGACGGGGCAGTGGAGACCAAACGCATGGGTGAGAGCACATTTGATGAGCACAGCTTAACTTGAAAACCATTGTGCAACTGCAGAAAGCAGAAAGCCTGGCTAGATATAGTTCCATGGTCAGGGAAGCAACCTATGTTGTCTTCGTAATGGGCAGAGGCCTAACGCATGCCTGGCTGTGCTCATGAGGAGTGGGATGGGAGACCCTGGTTTTCTCTTGCGAGAGTATAGAGATCACTGAACTATAAGTTATCCTCAGATTGGGACTATTAATATGTTGATGAACAGAAGAAAAAAAAATTGTTTGTTTTCTTTCTCCAAATCCAAATGCATGTTCGGGCCACGTTCAGCAAAAGCACAATGACACAGCAAAAGCATCTGGCTTCCTGAAAAGAGGTCATTACCTGTGCAAACCTGATTAGTGGTAGAAGATGCCTGAAAATATAATGACATGTTCTATGCATGTAATGTGCTGCATGATATTGTCAGGAAACATTAAAACCCCCCACTGCTGAGGGAGTCAGTGTAGGACTCCATCAAAAAGAGGGGCTGGTGAGAAATGAATATAACCAAGAGGAAAAACAGTGGCTGACTTGAGGTTAGGCCTCACGGTTCCCAAAATCTTAAGAGAAATTAAGACAGGAATATACTTAACCAGCGGCTGTGTGTAGTGAACCATATGAGTAGTGGGTGTTTGGTGAAGTATTTGAACAGCCAATCTTTTGCTGCAAACAGCAGCGTATTTGTGTGCTAGGGATTAGTGCAGGGAGTGTTGCCATGTCTGCACCAGTCCAGAAGATGAGCTAAGCTTTATATACCCTTTCCCTGTGTGTATAGACTCGGTGTGGGTGTGTTACTGATTTTTCTGCTATAGAGATTCAGCTGCATGTGGAGCAAGGGAGGTAGAACCAGGTAAGACTGAGTTTCTACATTCGTTTAAAAGAGCTCCAGGTATTGCAGTGTTTTTGTCACTGCTTTATCCCTTGGGCAACAACTTATGCATTTTTTTTCTGAAACTAAATCTTGATGGAGGTTGTATTAAAGAGTAACAGATCGGTTTTGAATCTGTAGAGGTTGTACTTCAGTACTTTTTGCACATTCACATCTGCCCAAGCAGTCAAGAAAAAAACGCTTTTTCTGTGTGCGCTGTAAGGCAAGAGCGGAATGATCTCGCAAAGGAGCTGGTGCCCAGTGTTCTCTCTCCTTCCTGGCATCCCCAGCACCTCAGGCTTCACATGCCTGGCAGTCACCTCAGCATTTCCAAAGTAAATGCACTCAGTGGTTCCTCTGTGCCGTGCAGTAACAACAAGCATCAGTACAAGAATGAGAGCTCCCGTTTCACTGACCTGCCGTAGGGACCAAGAGCCTGATGAGTAGAAGCAGGAGAATATGCTTCTGTCGTGATGTCTTTGTCCTCAAAGAAGGAACACTTCTCATCTCCTCTAATTCACTCCCCTTAGCCCTACCCAAAAAGCTTCAGGGGAAAAGGGGTGGGGGGGCAGTTGGAAGTTACTGAGAATAGTAGTCTGATCTCCTCCTACTCCCCTAGTAATGTCAGGAGAGCCAGCACCAAGCCTGCTAATAACAAACTCCCATTAGCCAATCTATGCCTTCCAATAAAAGAAGCCATTATTTACCCTAGTATTCAAGAAGAGCACCAAGTTTACGGTTTTCCCTACTGGTTGTAGGTTAAAATGATGAAATGTGCTAGAGATACATCTGAGGTTTAATACATGAACTCTTTGAGCTATCTTCAGGAAAGATGATAGTTGTGATATTTTCATTGTCTAATTGTTGAGAGCACTAATCTGAAAGTTGCTTTTTTAATGAGTTTTCTTCTCAACGCATACATTCTCTTGACTTTTGGAGGGACTTTTCATCCTTGTTGCTTGAAGAAATGTGTAGATGAGGTACTTGAGACCACATCAGTTGCAGCAGATGAAGCTTCAGATTCCATCATTGTTCCTGTGGTATTGTATTGGTTCTTATTGCTCCAAATGTCTGCATTTCTGAATGAAAATATCTTCCATCCAAAGAGGATGAATATATTGAACTACAGAAAGGATGAAACCTTAACACTGAGGCAACACTTCAATATCTGCAAACTGAATTTCCAGCCCCCTGAAGATATTCTGTCTGTTACCACCCCACTGTATTCTTCTCTGTCATACTAAATGGTCTTCCTGACTAAATGATGTCTTTGCATCCCATGGATGAAAAGTCCATTAAAGATTACTTAAAACCTAATTACTGTTTTAGAATGGCAGTAGACCATTGATATCCATAACTTTGTGTAGCAACAGGTTATGTAATTGAACTCCACACTGTGTGACATCTGCTTTTGATGTCTCTCAAGCTTTGTTTTGGAAAAGACAACGAGCAGTTCATCTCCCCAGCTTTCGTGTCCTACCTTTCCTTTTGTAGTCTTCTACCTTATTTTTTCATTTGGTCATCTGTTTACCAAGCTAAAGAGTACTGGTCTATTTATTCCTCATGGGGAAGCTATTTATTGTCTGAATTGCCTTTCTCTGAATCTTCCCTAGTTTCAAGTTGTGTATTTTCTGTGATGGAAGGGGCAAAGCTCTCACAATATTCATGATACAGGTGCATCATGAGTTACACAGCTGCAAAATAGCACTTTGTGCTCTATTCCTTTTTCAAAAATTCCAAGTGTTCACCTTGCTTAGACTTCTTTTGAGCTGATACTTCTTAGAATATTAAATCCTGAGATAGTGTTCCTAAGCTGAGAGGCAGTCGTCAGTTTAGAGCCCATCCATGATCATACCTGTAAAATTTGGATCTCCCTTTCAGCATATCACCCATGAAAATTAATTTTCTCTCATTGAATTGTCTCAGCTGCGTTATTTCCCAGACGAAGCTGAGGTATTATGATTGCCTTAGGGAGAGACTGTTCTGATGGAACTGAGCACGGAGATCTTTTATATTAAACAAATTGAAGCTGACTACTGCTGACCTTCATTTTACTAATCAGCTAGTCAGCCTAGCTCCCCTGACTTTTTCAAGAACTCGTTTTACAGGAGTTTTCTTGCCAGCTCCTGGAGCCATCAAATTCATTTCCTCTCATCCTGAGGGAGGAAATTGTAACCTGCCTTACACTTGATTAAGCTGAAACTCTTCACTTTCAAATTAAATTTCAAACACTGATTTTAGGCAGGCTAGCACCCTCACTTCAACAAAAGGAGGCTTCTTTCTGCAGTGAAATTGCTCATCAGGAGTATCTCCAAAGATTACTTGCAGAAATTTCATATTAAGCTTCCTAAAGACTCACCAGGCAGTAGTCAGCACCAGGAATTCACTTAGAGCACCCTCAGCTCAGCCTCTGCAAAGGGCTTACTATCCCAAGGATTACTCCCAAATACTGAGGAAGAGCTGGCAGCAGCTGGAAGTTTCCCCTGTTTTACTACTGGGAATCTTCCAAATCACTTCTGGTTGAATAACAATTTACATCACTTATCTTGCTTGTTTTTATGCATCTTGTCTATTTGTTGCTGAAGACCATGTGATTCCTGAGGTGGATGGTTCTTCAGGCTCTCAGACTTTCCCTTCAATGATGCCAAGATCCACTGAGTATTTGCAGAATGATATCATTTAATTTGCCATCTCTCAAGACTGATGGTGAGAGAGTACTTCCTTCTTTGGTGATGGAGTGCTCTCCTGGGACTTGGAGGGTTCTGGACTCTTTGCTTGCCAGGAAAACTCAAAGCTGGGAATCTGTGCTTGTCTCAGTTACAGGAGTTAATGCATCCATTGATTTGCTCTGGTTTTGTTGCTGTTGTTGGGAGCTTTAGATGCTAGTGGACAGTTCTGGCTGGTTCACACTGATGGAAAAAGAATGTAATGATATATCATGAAGTATTAAGGGGAGGCTTTTAGGATGGGGTGTTCTGAGAGTGACTTCATCACCATCAAAAAATGCCTGAATGTCAAAATTACTCACTGCTTTTGGAGTTTGATGGAGGCCTAAATTTGTTTCTTCCAAGGATCTTTCACAAAGTAAGGCAGGGTGTAAATCTGGTGATGTTTGCTGTTTTTACCCTGGTTACTGGTTGTGGATGACAACGGGGGATCTTACCTTGCTTTTCACGCCTGCTTGCAAAGAACATAAAGCATGCTGTTGTACTCCATCTCACAGCCTGGGTGTTGAATCCTTCTCCAGTTTAAAGTCTCAATCTAATCTTTGCTTTTTGGATTAAGTACTAATTTTTCTAAGTGGACCTGATTTTTCACTTAATGTTTAGGCATTCATTTCCTTTCCAAGACTTCCACCTGCTTAATAGTTTGTTACTTTTTAAAATGAAATTATTATAATCTCTACTTGATGAAATATGGGTATAATATAAATATTTGATACATGCTAAAGTATAAGATTGCAGTAGGGGTCAGCATCTCTACCAGGGAAGTCATCTGCTTGGCTCTCTGTTTTCTCTCATCCCACTCTGCAGGGAATTTCTAGGTATGAAAATCCTAGCTGAATTCCTATTACACTGGTGATAGTGATGTGGATGAGGCAATCATCTGAGCTTGCAACAGCTTCACCTTTTGACTTTTTTCTTCCAGGAGCAGGAGAGAGATTCAGGTCTAATAACTGTTCCTTCTAATGTTGTTTTCTTCCAGGTAATTTACTGGGGGGGTTTTAAGAGCTTATGCCGGGCCAATAGCTATGTGGTTTTTTCTGCCAGGAGTCAAGAAATTAATGTCATTGTTTTCTTTTCCATCTAGCACATTTTTGTGGTTGAGGGGTTGCTTCATAACTCACATGAAACTTCAGCTTTTTCCTTTGTTCTGCAGAAAATCAACCTTTTCAGGGCAATCTTCTGACATGGTGGTTGCCAAAACTAAATGATCTAATGGCGTGACCCTGAGGAAGTAGTCTCACTCGTTAGCTGGCAGTTTCATGACCTGCAGCAAGTCTGTTAAGGCAGATCCATGACCTTTGCTGAGAGCATTCTTCACTGCAACTCAGGCAATAGAGTGAAGAATGTCCTTGTCCTTGTGATTTGCAAAGTCATTGTTGAGAAGTTGCATTTGCAGAAAGGCACTACACTGTTCCTCAGTTTCCACGTAAGATGCTTCTGTTGCTGCTCATTGAAAATCTGAGATACACACTCAGTTACTCTGTGAATGCGTATGGTGTTGCCTGGATTTGTCACACAGTGTGGGGCATGAATGCAAGCACTCACGGGAGAAAAGAAAACCGGTCATTCACTTGCACACTTTAAAACATGTTCTCCCTATGTTGCTGTTTCTCCAAGGACCTTACTTCTGATGGACCATCAGATGTGAGGAAATGAAGGTTGTAATGTCTGGATTGCTAATTACATTGGCACACATGAATATGTTGTGCTGTAAGAAAGGGTGGCAGCTGCAGTGGAGTGCATGCATGCTGCAAATACTGCAAAAAGATGTATGTATTTGGAAAAGTATATAGATTTCTTCAAGGTATGTTGATTGCACATAGAATTCTTGGTGTGTTTTTTTTCTGAATTCAAGGTTTGCAAACTAAGGTCATACATAAAATTATAATTGTCCTTCCTTTGCTTTCTCTGTAAGTAGAAATATAGCAGTGGTGAAGAGCGACATAGATGATTATTTAGATGCACAAAGGAAGCCTGGTTTCCTAGGGCTTTGCCTCAGAGTTGAATTATGTGGTAGTTCATGGGAAAGAAATTAAAGCTTTTCCCAAATCTGAATTACTCATGATTCTCATGACATGATAACAGCATGAGCTTGTTCTGCCTGGCATCTTGCAGAAGCCAAGGGTTCTATGTCCAATTCAAGGCAGTCAGGAATTCAAGAAGTACTCAGGGAGGCCAAAACAGATGGAGATTGGGGAGAAATAAGACTACAGGGAGAAACAAGTGAAAGACAGCAGGCAAACACAGAAAGATGATGACTGTACGTGTCTTACTAGGATGCCAATAATAAGTTAGCCTGCTTAGGAGTAGGCATGGACAACACTGGCCTTTTACTGTGCATCTGATCCCAGCCACCGCCTCAGAGTCTGACCAAGGGACAAATGGTGCACCTACAGAAAACGTGATATGGTTCCCTATGCATGTTTTGCTTTTTTGTTATGGAACTTTACACCAAATACCTAATTTACGTAATGTCTTTTTCTCTAGACTGATACAATGCTATTTGCTGCCTCTTTATACTGGCTGTAAGTTGTCTGTTACTAGGTCATGACTAGCTTTAGAGAGTGCAGCTGTTCAGCCATGAGAAAGACATTGCAGCCAACTTTCAACATCTTTGGAGCAGGATGGGAGAAATACTGAAGAGGATGGTAACCCTTGCAGAAAGAAAAGAGGAGGATTGGCTTGGAAATGTGTTCAAATATGTGAAACAGTAATCAAGATTTTTACTCTAAAAAGTATTTCCAGTAATTTCTGATAAGCTAATGGGTCTAGTGGAGGCAAGATAAGATTATACTGAGAATAGATGGCCTCCTTTCAAAATTATTCACTGTGCAAGTTAAAAGCATTCCCCTAGAAGTATCTGCTGCTTGTCTTGGAAGCTAACATCCCAAAGAGACTGCAGAGATAAAGTTCAGAGAGAGGAAAATATCTTTATTTGGTATTTAATAAAGATATTATAAGTATCTTTGAAGAATGTTCTGGGATAGTCAGTACATGGCTGATAGGACTATGATTCCTTTTCATCCTCTGAAGGATTTATGGATGGGTAGGGATGGCATTTGTGAAAGCGAACATCTGTTTCTGTTTGCATGCTGTGACTTTTCCAGTTGTGCGTGATTAGGTAAGTAGTGCAAGTTCTTGATTAAAGTTGAATCTTCCTCTTGAGTCTGTAATGTTTGGTTTGACAGATAATCAAGAAACATATTTTTCTCTGTTAGTCAACTGCAAGAGTTCAGAGGGGTAACCTTTTACAAGGACTAAACACAATCTGTCAGTACAAAAAAAAATAAGGAGGAAATGGTAACACTCTTTTCCATTAGTTCAGATGTGAGCTATTTCTGCACTTCAGTGCTCCACAGAAACTCTTTATCTGCTTTACAAATCTATTCCCAAATAACCTGAGTATTTTTTCTAGTAATCTTACTTTTCCAGTTTATAATTTCTATCACACATCAGACCCTGTGTTAGCAAGCAACCATTGTGATAATCCATTTATTTTTGAAGTGACTTTTTTTTTAAAAAAAGAGGTATTGAAACCACATGTGCGTGCTGTGGAATCTAATAGCATGAAAGCTGCAGACGAAGTTATAAAGGTTTTTTTCAGAGTCTTGGTATTACTGTCCTATGTAATGCAGGGGTTTATTCTCCATGGTTAAGTTTGCTTGGTGTCAAACATTGTCTTTTTGCCCAAGTCAGGCAGCCAAAGTGTCAGCTTCTATCAAGTTACTTGAGCTTCCCCCTTTGTTGTATTTTAGAGGTGCAAGGGAAAAGTTTTCCAATTGGATAAAGGGGTATTAGCTGAAGAATATGTCTCTCTGTAAATGTTGGAGGTCTTCTGTAACAAAGTAGTATAAGGATGGGTTGTTTTAAGTATCAACAGCTGTTGTATTTCTCTTTTATGCTGTGGTGCTGCCATGGGGCATCTGCCATCCTGCCTTATTGCCACTATTGCTTGTCATCAAGTCACTTTTCTTTTTTTAACATTTCAGGGTTTCTCCAGCCACTGGAAGTGAAAATGATGTTATTTCACTGTAGAGAAGTGTTGCACTGAAAAGCATTACCTTTAGCAGGGTTTACTGTTCTACTCTTTCTGCTGGAGGACACAATCCCCAGAGCTCTGGTTGTACCACGCTGGGGAGCTCTATTGGAGTTGGTGTCCCAAGATGTCTACTCGTATATCTCCAGGTTCTTCCCTTCTGTGCATACTTACAGCTTTCCTACACCATTCTGTGAGAGGGAAGGCTAAAGGGCTCTTTGCTAATTATGAAACAGTTAAAAAGGTCTTTCCTACCTGCTCTTGGCAGGGGTGGGGTAGAAATGCTTGTGTTGGGGAAAAAAAAGAAGAGGCACAAATGGCAGATCCAGAGACATGTGTGGAAATTCGTGCTCATCTGCTGACTGTCTGTCCTCAGTTATGGTGACGGACATTAGACAGGCAAGGGAGATGTACGCGCCACAAGGACACAGGATGTACTTGCCACAAGGGCACAGGTTTGCGTCCAAAGTACCCTGTCCTAGAAACAAAGTGTGCAGGTGTTGAGAGTGGTTTTGTTGGGAAGAATCTATACACATGGAGATCCAGCACTTAAACAAGTTGTGTATAGAAATTTGTATGTACTAATGTTGTCCCCTTACAGTGCTTTAAAGCACACTGCATGTCCTGGCCTCCTTTTGAGGCGGCCAAGGGGGCATTACATCCTAAATCTGCCAGCGAGACAGGCTGATCTCAGCTTCCTGTTTCTGGCGACGCAGCTGGCTTCATACTGTGCAGCTCCTATATAAAAAACTACCTTAACTGTTTGTGACAGTGGTATTTTTCTTAGCAAAGCTATCACAACAGTTAGGCGATGCAGGGAGGACAGTAGCAGAGGTCTCTGCTTAGGTTGCACTGTGAAATCCTGTACTTGGTTCTGATGTGGAAAATGGGAGGCATGGCAGCTGGCTAGTGTGTATTTGCCATTCCCTCAGCCACACTTAGGCTGCTTTTTTGAAATGTTTCAGTTAATTCCACAAAGAAGACAAATCTAATGTTACATTTAGAGAGGGGAAAAAAACCCTTTCAGAAACTGTAGGTCCATGTATGGAGACCCAGGGTGTTCAGTCTGCAAAACCTACTGCCACCTGTAGCCTTATCTTTGGCGTTTTAGGCCTCCTACTCATTTGACTATACAAATGGCTCAGCTCCTGTTGAGTTGCTCATTTGCAGCTGACATATTGCCACTTAAAAGTAGTGGCTTGTTTCTGGCTGAGCTCCATGTTGGACTTTATAACAGCTCTCAGTATTTGTTTATTGAGCAAAAATTATTTTACTATTGGGTGTAGCTCTTTATGAAGTCTGTCTCCTGGAAATATTGCCAGTGGAAGGAAGTATAACTATATGATATTTACCTTGCCATAATGCGGTTGTAGTCATACTGTTTGACTCATTCTAGTACATTTTGTGTTAGAGTAATACCTGAAGGTCAGTGCAGGATGGACTGTCCCTACCTTCACTTGAAAAAAACCGCAAATGTGGCAGAGCATAAAGAATCATCTGCTTTGGATTTTTCATTTGTAATACACAATTAATGGCAGAATAGAGCTGTGCATTTGACAGTTGTGTTAGACTTAATAAAAATTAAAACGGAAACAGAAAATACAGCAACATTATGCTTGCCTGACCTGTAGAAAAGTGCTCCAGTACCTTCTGGAATAACTTCTAGTAGCTGGAGAAAGAGGCAGAATACTCTTATCTGACTCAACTTTTTTAAATGTCCAGAAGGTGAGGTGTTTTTTGGACATGAGACACTTGTTAGCAGAAGAAGCCCCAAGAGCAAAGCTCTTCAATGCCTCAAGAGCTGAGGATCTATATTTAACAGCAGCAGTGGCTGTACATTCTGTTCCTCATTGGTTTCCTGCTGTGCCTCCAGTGTGTCAGATTCCTTCCCTCACAAAAATGGAAGTTTAAGTGGTCTCTCTTTCATTTCTCCTCCCAGACAATTTGTCATGCATTTAAGCTCTCAGCACTAAAACAAGTTTTTTAACATATGTAGAAACCATTTAAGCTTTTCAAACAAAACCTGTGACGTAAGGATCCAATTATGTGATTGTATAGTTAATGATCCTTTTAAATGTAAAAACTACCCATAAAAATTTGGTGGCAGCTTTGAGTATCTTCAAACTGTCATCCTGAAGTACCACAGAAAGTAGCATTGTTCTGATGTAATGTAAATCGAGATTGTTCAGAGGATATGATTAAATCTACAAGTAATTTTGAGGAAATAAAGGCAGAATCCAAGACATATTCCTCCTTCTCCCAAACTTAGGAGCAAGAATTCTGCTTTGTTCTTCTAGTGCTGCTCAAAATCCACACCTTGCTTGTGTAAAATGGATGCAAGATGCTGAAATGAAGCAGCAGCTCCTGACTCCTGTAACTAGTTGTGTTCATGCTCAGAGTCCAACCTGCAAGAGATAGATCAGGACTGAGCTATGCTGCACAGGCTGCTTTATGCATAACCACGGGTGGCATCTGGGATCTCTGCATGCCTGACACTCTGAGGGAACAACAATTCTTGCAGGGTCTTAGGGGGGTCCAGAAATCCAGAATCATAGAACGGTTTGGGCTGGAAGGGACCTTAAAGATTACCTCATTCCAACCTCCCTGCCCTAGACACCTCCCACTAGACCAGGTTGTTCAAAGCCCCATCCAGCCTGGTCTTGAACACTTCCAGGGATGGGGCATCCACAACTTCTCTGGGCAACCTGTTCCAGTGTCTCACGACCCTCATAGCAAAGAATTTCTTCCTAGTGTCTAATCTAAATCTTCCCTCTTTCAGTTTAAAACCATTACCCCTCATCCTATCGCTACACTCTCAGATAAAGAGTCCTTCCCCCTCTCTCCTGTAGGCCCCCTTTAGGTACTGGAAGGCCGCTATAAGGTCTCCCCGGAGCCTTCTCTTCTCCGGGCTGAACAACTCCAACTCTCTCAGCCTGTCCTCAACATCCAAAGCCAAATTTCACTGAGAAAAAATTTCTGTAGTGGAAGGGAAATGTGCATGTATGTTCTTGGGAACAGCCAGGAAATTCATTTTTTACATTCATAACATGGGCTACTTTTTAAAGAAAATGTATGTCATTTACTTGCCAGAAAAGCAGAAATCCTAATACTTGCAGTCTAAATAGTAGAATGTCTAAAGGCGTAATATCCATAAAAAATTACAGAAAAAGAAATCATTGAATCCTTTGTGAGGAAGGTGCTGACATCACTTGCAAGTAGGAGAATTCTGTCTTTAGTGTCACTGACTGCCAAGGGAGATGAGAGTGCTGCTTGTTATCACAGCGGGGGCTGCATATTCAGCTGAAAAGTCTCCATCACCATGGTGTTTTCAGCATCTCTCAATTTTAATCATCAAGCTTTGCTTTACAGATGGTGAAAGCTTCTTATTTCTTTTCCCCTTTTTTAACAGGTGGTAAAAAGATTTGCTGAAGATGCATAAGATTTTGGCAAATGCGAAAGTAGACTTTCATCTTCTGAATTCCTGTCCCATATCCTAATTAAAAGAAATTAATGTCATCCTTCCTTCTGTGTTGTGAAATATATAGACAAGTATAGGATATATTAGCTTAGCAGTAGACTGTTTTGACCTGCTAAATGAAGAAGCGCATTTATTAATTTCAGCTGTCAGCATGGATGGTGATCCTGTGTTAGGAGATGGGGAAAGAAAATGGCAACTAGAACCAGGATGTTTATCTTTGCAATTCAGAATAAGCAAACTATCACTGCACAAAGCGTCTTTCAGAAAGGAACATCTTCTGTTACTGCTTCTATTAATCTAAAAGTCATTTAGATCAATAAGCTGCATTATGAAAGGGTGCATGTACACGCTCAAGCCCTTGTTTCTCCCTGACTTTTCCATCAGCACTGTTGCTCCTTTGTGTACAGGCTACTGCTTTCTCTTTCTGGCCTTGGTTTTTACATCTGTTTTATTTTCCTGCTTGTTGCTAAGTCTCCCTCTGAAGAAGGTTTGTTCTTTTCACTGATGGCATTTGATTTTTTGGGTTGGGGTGACTCCTTCCTCCAAAAAGAATGAGCTCTTTTCTTCCCCTTAGTGATCCTGTTTTACTGTTTCAGCGCAAAACAAGCCATTGCCGATGACTGCTGCGGTTCTTAGCGGAGGTGGCAGAAAGTGGCTCGCTCCTCCTCCAGAAGAGAAGCCCAGGGAAAGGGGGTGCTCTGATCTTCAGTTCTGTAGTCTTAGTGAGTCACTCATGGCAACCAGGTCTTAAAATGCTTACTTTGATTTGCTGCTATGCACTTTTGACATTGAAACATAAATATTTAGTCACTGTTACAAAGCCAGGCACTAACACTACACACGCAAAAAAAAAAAAAAAAAGCAGCAAGTGCCTACAAATAGGCTGTGTCTTGTTTCTTCTGGCAGTAACATCTTACAGTCTGTAGGAGAAACAGCTGAATTCTGAGTCTTTGCACGTTGATTTCTGAAGAAAAAAAAGCCATAATATGGACTCTCATTCCAAGTATGAAGGATCTGATTTACAAAGAATTGTCCACAAGCAAGGCCCATCACAGATTTTGTAAGAGGGATTCCTTTTCCCAGTGATGTTGATCTCCTGTGACCAAGCCCAGGCCCTGGTAGGTAACTCTGTACTAACAACTTGCTTGATGCTTCCAAAATCTTAATCTGTCCAGAAAGTAGATTGTATTGATGCTAATCTCCTTGTTAGTCTTCAGAAGGAAAAGGATAACCTGTTGACCCACTAAGTAACCTGCTGTGCACCTGCATAGGACAGCACCTCTCCTGCCCCCAACTTTGCTGGCTCCAGCAGAAAGCTGCAAACGATACAGATGATTGTTCCTAAAAGGGTGATTTTCTTCTAGGTAACAGACGAGAGGGTAGGACAACTTGTTACATCACAACAAAAGTGACTATATGTGTCATGGTTTGTGTCCTCAAACCAGGACACCACGCAGTCGGAGGCTGAGGATATTTGTCTCTCTAACCTTAGTCTGCTTCCAATCAAAAGGGAGAAAGCAGAAAGAATGGAATAAGTTTGCTCTAGAGCTCAGTAATAAAAATGAAACTGCCTGCAACTCGAGCGGTCATCAGGTCTCTGAAGTGTTTGTGCTTCAAGCTTTCAGACAGCTGGGTGATGTTGTGCCACGTCATGTTTGGGTTTCCCAACTGCTGTTGAAGACCAAGAGCTCTCCTATCACTGGCGAGCAGGGAAATAAGCGTGTTGAGCTGTGGTGAAGTCAAATGCAGACCTCATTTTCTATATCTCGCAAAACCACAAGGGGATGTCACGGGTAGGAGAGCCCATCTGATAACACCCACTGCAGAAGCGTGGGGGTGGACAAAGGAAATTTCCTCGTCAGCTTGTGAATGTGATAAAGTGTGCAAACAGGCAGGCATGCAAACAAAAGCTACTTAGTGAAAAAACAGCTCTTCTTAGTTTGTGGATTATATCAGCCCAGGTGGTCACTGCCTCTAGCAGAGCAAACGTCATCTTCCATGTTAGGTTTGTCTTTCTCTTCTCCCCGTGACCCTGCATAAACCTCTTAGTTCTTTCTGACAAAAAAAATGCATGGGGGGTGTGTGTGTGGAATTTATCCTGTATTTTTTGTAACTTAGTCCAGTTCCAAAGCTGAGCCTGAGGCTTTTCTGCAAAGAAGGAGTACAGAAGGTCCTGGTCTGTCCTCTTCTCCCTTTCGGAGCCCTTTTTTGCCTATAACCTAACTTTGTTGGAGCAAAGATGACATCACTTTCCAGAACTCCTTCAAGGCCCCAGATCCCTGCCACACAGAGTGTTCACAAGCCCCAGCATTTTCACCATGCTCTAAGGATGCTCACAGGGCTATGTAAGAAATGCAGAGCTCAGGCAAATAATTCCTGCCTTGGGACAGCAGGAAAGTGAGGTAATCCATGCTTTTGCTGCTTGGATAAAGCCTAAAGAGTTATTAAAGAGTTACCCAGGTGAACCAGCTATGCTTGGTTGGAAAATATGGTATATGGGTTAAGGAATGTGGAAACTGCAAGAAAAGAGGATGAGTGGGCAGAGCTAAATATACAGAACTGTTTCTGGCCAGAGCAAACCAACCTACCAGGCAAAAATTGATTAAGTACAACAGAGGAATTTAAGATGATGAAAGGAAATTCTGTGCAGTGAAGGCAGTTAATTTTCACTGTATAAGCTAAACTAAGCAGCTTGTTATTTGCTTTATTAAAAAAAACCCAAACAAATAGCAGTGCTGAGCAAGTAAAGCAAAAGATGGCATGTGCACTGTTTCTTTCGTCTCTCCTACTAATTTTCTTTCCAGATCTCCCCTTGGAGATGCACTGGTCCTGTAGCCAGCCCACAGTTTTTCCCTTCTCAGAACTGTCTTGTTCTGCTACTAGAAATCGAACATAGACCAAAAAAAATACATGCATATATACATATAAATGTGTGTGTATGTATCTATATATACTGTCTTTAAGCCTTCACTTGCTGCCTTTGCACCCTCACTGGCATGGAGCATGGATAGCATGAGAGCATGCAAAGGCAGCAAGTGAATGCTTGAAGACAGAAAATTTTTTATTGTTCCTCCCCTCCTTCTTCCACAGTAAATGGTGAAATAAGGAGTGTTTGCAGGCTTGCAGTCATGGGCGCCAAGCCTTGGGCTGGAGCAGGGAGAGCAGATTTCACCTTCAGCTCTTGAAGTGCCAACAAATGGAAAGAATATGTAATATGAGTAATGGTTATCCCTCCAACCCCACCTTTCCAAATTTCCTTTAGTTTTTTTTTTTTTTTTTTAGCAAATGCTCCTGATCTAAGGGTGATAATGAAGAAATAGCATTTTTAAACTAATTTAATGAGAATACTGTAATAAATGATGTAGAAATGGAAATGAACATTCTAGTGAAAGGGAAAATGTGAGTCAGTAACCATAAGAGCTCCAGCATTTTTTTAAAAATCCATCTGTAACACAGAGCAACAGAAGAGACATCTGGAAGGGCAAACGGTTGCTTCTACCTCTGAAACAAGAACTTGTGGGTATGTACAGAGTGGGAGATTGGATTTAGTGATCTTGTAAGCGATGGCATTAGGATATATCTTCCAACAGTATAATTAAGAAGCAATTAGTATCCTTAGGCTGTAGAGAAACCACCGGGTCTCATTTAACTTAAAATGATGAGTGAGGAGGGGAAAGGAAAGAATCTAGGAAAGGACCCTTTGCTTATTCTTATTAAAAATCCTGTATCTATGAAGTGACTTAATCATATCAGTGTAAACCGTGCTTTTACAGAGCACAGACCATATCTTAATAGATGCTTGTGTGACCATCTCTTTCCTCTTCAGAGTCATGGTGTTTCTACAGAAAGCACATTGATTACATGATAAGTAATGTTAAATGCTTAGCAATCAAACATGTCAGTGGAGCTGAAAAGAGGAGGCCGTGACTCTCTGAGGACGACCACTAAGACAGAGACCACGCATGGGCGGTATATCACGGTTTGAAGATCACCCTGCAATCTCCAGCACCCAAACAGCTGGGGAGATGCAGAGGGAGGTAGTGATGTGACCTTTATAAATAGCTGAGTTATGCTCAGGGTTTTGTTCTTTTTTTTTCTCTTGTGGCTTGGATATGGAGAAGCATACACAGCCTGGGTGACTTTGAAAACTTTAACGGAAATGAAACAGGAAGCCAGATCCTCTCACAGCTTGTTGATCTATGAAGACGAGCCGAGTCTGTAGAGACTCGCTTTCTACCCCCAGCAAAAGAAGCCAGGGGAGAGAAATCCAGTTGGGGAGATACTCTGGAGAGGAGATGCAGAGGCGACATGACAGAAAGGCAAGTAAGAACAGAGACCGCTTCACTGAGGAAGAAAAATGGAGCAGAATTAACCACTCGAAGAGAAGTGTTGGTAAGTTCATAGACCTGTGCTCTAAATTCTGGCATCTCACCAAGCCAGTGATCAGCTATAGGAAGCTCCTGTGCTGCAGATCATACTGCACAGGCATGACTTTTCCCTATGCGTTGGACTACACCTGGCCTTGGTAGTAGTAATGAATGATCATAAATGGGGAAATGGTTCCTGCCTGTTAATAATGGACTTGAAAAACTGACCAGGTCTGCACCTAGGTTTCCTGCTTTTACTGGGTTGGATGCCGTTGCTTTTGTCTCAGCAGACCCTTTTCGCGCTCCTTTTGAATTGTTCACGTTCTTTGGGCTGTGGTTATAACCCTACTGCTCACCTGCGGATGGGGGCAAGAGCATGGCACTTGCTGCAGACTTGTGGCTTTAAACAGAGATAGCTAAAATGTCTTCACAGTGCGGCTTTCAGTATAAGCTTTTGCTGTAATTGCTATACAGTGTCATCTGGGTACAAGCGGAGAGAGATAATCACAGTCACACCTGCAGCTTGGAGATGCCATGACCTGCAGAAAAGCCTGGAGGTTCATGTTATGGGCAAGTTCCTAATGCTCCTCTAAAGGCAGGAGATATCATAAATATCTCTAAGTGGTAGAAGTTTGCCATCAGCACATGGCTATGTCAGAGGATCAGAAGCGTGCAAAATGACAGAAAGTCTGGAGGAACAGCATCAACCTTAGGCTGCTCCCAGTTGGAGCTCCCTGGAGCTCTCCCCTTGCCCCCATGGAGCTGCTGCAATGGAACACATGCTTTAAGTAAGGCCTCCTCTAGCTCCCAATATTGTTTCCCAAGGTATTTTGGGGAAGTTCACCGTTACTGAAGCTTTCTGAACCCTTGTAGCAACGTGTTTCCCCTTCTGTGCCGTCCATAACCGAAACTGCCTTCTGACTGGCTGCTGTTCCCCTTTTTGCAGCTGATCCTGGCTCAGACGTAGACCTTACTTACTCTCCTTAGGATTATCCTAACTCTTCTTCTTCAGCTAACAGGAATGGCACGAGCTCACCCTGACTGGTTCAACACAGAGTGCAGGAAGCCTCTGTGTTCCTTGGCTTGGTCTCGCCAGAACTGTCTGCGTCCCAGGCCAAGGAGGGTCTTTCAGGGGAAGGAGGTGGGTAGAGGCTGTCCCCTCTCAGCAACTTGCAAGGAGGAGAGACAATGTTCTCCTGCTGAAGCCCACAGATGGGAAAAGGTAGTAGAGAGCTCTCTGTAAGTGGCTCAGGGAGGAGGTCCAGGAAGACCTTAAGGAGGAAGAAAAGGCATATGGACAGTTTTGGTTAAAGAAATACGTCAAGAGGTTTAAAGTCAGTGATCTCTGATTGCCCGAGGGCTATTCCCAGCAAGAGCAGGCATAGAGGGGCATAGGCTATTCTCCAGATTGCACTGCAGTGCTGAATATATGCCTGGAGAAAAGAGCTGAACTCAGGGAAGTGGGAAGGATTCAATGATACGGGGGCTGATCTGCAGTGTTTGTACTTTGAATGTTTCATCTCTCTTCCCTAATGAGTCAGCAGCCAGATAAACATTAACCTTCAGGCCTGTCTGCACAAAGAAATCACCTATTAAATCCTAAGATCTTAACGCAGGTCAGGGAGGATAGAAAGAGGCAAATTTGGATTTGGCTGGAACACTAAACCATCAAGCGGTGCCGACACCGGCCTGGCCAAGGCGAGAAGGAAGCTGGAAAGGGAAGCTGAAGGATACGATTGCCGCAGCCAAGACGTGGCTCAGAAACAATTCCCAGGTACCTTGGAGCCTTCGCAGGCGGATGCCGCACGAGCTAAATCCTAACAGCATCTCTCTCAGCTGCCCCTCCTGAGACACAGCTGTGGCAAACCACAAACTGCATGTCCAAACGAAAGCACGGGCTCGCTGATGCTGCAGAGAGGCAAAGAGCTGGCACTTTTTTTTTCCCAAAATGGATTTTTCAATGGAGCGGCACACAGCGCTGCACAGCTGACAGCTTCAGGCCTCTTTAGTTGACTATTGACTTTTGCTATTGTTAGCTGGTTTTTCAGCCCAGGTTTTGTTTTACTTGGACAAGTGTGTTGGTGGCTTTCTGTGACTGCACCTAAGTGAGCACACCAGCGTTTAACAGGTTTTGTCTGTTTTGTTCCTTGTCCAGATTAACTGAGGTGGATGATATTCAGCATATATATTAATTATATTATTATGTTAATTATATTATAATATAATAATTATATTATAATACATTGCATTAATTATATAATTACTAGTATATTAATAATAATATAATTAATAACATAATAATATCAGCCTGATATTTGTGCCAGACAGTACAAATCTCTTACTGTTTAATGAAAATTGTTTATTTTCTACCTCCAACCATTTTAATATCTTACGATATTTTAGAAAAAAAAACAAAACAAAACAACAACCAGCCCTGTAAGCTTTCCTAGCTCTGTGTTGGAGAAAACTGCTTATAACTCTGTAAAAGATTTAAGTCTGCGTCACTTGTTCAGACCATTACAATTCCCTTCTGTTTTCCTTGCAAAGTCTCTAGAGAGATGGAAGAAAACTGCTCTTTAATGTGTAACCAGAAAAGAAATTACACGGGTCTATGCAAATTCTCTACATACAGCTGGGACAAATTACACCTGACAGACTGCTGTACGGGAAGGTACCTGGCAAGGGTGAATTTTTTTCTGGATGAATGTACCTCATCTTGTTACTGAGCAAATTAGTGAGGAAATGAACATTTAACTGGGGCGGGGAGAAGAGAGAACTCAACAACTCTCAAGTCACTAAGTTGCATTTAGGTTTCATGGCTAGATTGCAGACGGATGCTGATGACGTTTTTCTCTGTTAGGGGAACTGCTGCTACAAAATTTAAAAGAACGTAGCGTGACACCAACGCGCAGATTGTCTGGGGCTGACGGCGGAGCTGCAGGCACCGCTGGGGAAACGGAGGTCTCCGCTCCGCTCTCCAGCTGCGGACCCCCCTGAGGGATGGGTGACAAGGGTTCGCCCTCCTCCTCGAAACGGGGGCCGCGACCACCTCGCTGCCTGCGTTACCCCTCGCTTTCGGGACGAAACTGAGAGGTTTCGGGCCTTGCCGCCGAAGGAACCGCTGCCCTCCTTTCCCGGACCCCGGTGCCGGAGCAGCCCGGGGCGGCCGCGCCCGGGCGGGAGCTGGGTGCCCGCGGCGACAGCGGGGCGACGGGCCGGGCGGGGAGGGGAGGTGGCCCGGCGGGATCCCCGCCCCGGGGGACGGCGTTGGGCTGGTGGCCGGGCTTTGGTCCCCGGGGGAGGTGCAGGCGGAGAACGGCGGCGGAGCGGGTGAGGCGCTGCGGGGTCTGGTGGGGTCCCCGCGGTCGCGGCGAGGGTGTGGGTTTATTTGTCGCTTCTCTCTCTTTTTTTTTTTTCGTTTTATTTTCCACTTGACTCTTTTGGGGCCGTTTATCCCCAAGTGGCAATACCCGGAAAGCTGCTCCAAAGGTCTCCGCGGCGGGATTGCAGGGGGTGTCTTGTGTGGTGTCCACCCCCTCACCCCCCCCCGCCCGCCCCAAGATGCCCAGGGCCGGGGGGCTGCGGGACACGGCAGCCGCCCCGGGGAAAACTTGGGGGCGGGGGTGTGGAGGGTGTTGGGGTGAATCTGGCTGAGTGACAGATCTCCTGGCAGGAGCTGCGTGTATTTGAGGTGGGTTCGGGTTTCGTTCGGGGGTGGTGCGCTCTCGGTGCGCTGCGCGGCTGGCTCCGACGCACATGGGGGTCGTCGTGGCTTTACATCAGCAACGCGTGACATTTTCGCGGCAGGTGGACCCTTAGGGTTTTGTTATTTGGGGTGGAGGTGTGTGTGGGGCGTTGGTTTGTTTTTCTTTTCTTTTCTTTTCTTTTCTTTTCTTTTCTTTTCTTTTCTTTTCTTTTCTTTTCTTTTTCTTAAGTGTTGCAGACTGGCTTCTGTTCCCATCAGAAAGGTGAAGGTTTAGGAAAAAGGGGGTCAGAAACGAGCACGTGATTCAGGAGGACTTGTGAAGATGGATGTGCACTCCTTCTTGTCTGCTTACCAGTTGCTCGTAACTCTCAGTATTAAACATCTCTTAACTCACTGGCAAGTGGTCTTTTAGATTGAAGATACTGTGCCCTACCAGCTTGCTTTTCTGCTGTACATTTTGGGATGCGTTTCTGCTTTGATGGTTACCAGTCAAGCTCTCATTTTAGACTGCCTTTCATACCAACCAACTAATTTGCTTTTTTGGAGGAGCTGTACAAATTGTATTCAGTTTATACTTTCATTTTCTGCAGTGGAGGCGGAACCAGATTTCTGTGGTATTTAGTCAGTGAGTTTAAGCTCGTGTGCTTATTCCTAATATGTGCAAGTACAGTTATTCCCACTTCCATCATTTGGCCCACTCCAGTTTCTGCAAGTGACAAAACAAAGAGGTAAAGTGTATGGAACAGAAAGAAATGACCAGTTTTGGTTTTAAGGCTCAGAAGACTTCTTTCTAGTCATTGAAGTTTGCTCCTTTAACAATTTAATTTCTTTACTGCTGGACAAATAAGTTAATTAGAAATTGAAGGGGACACCAGATGGTAAGAGGAAAAGCTGCAATTCTGCATATCTGTACAAAATACTACCAGGGTTGTTTAAGCACCAGAGGAGGAGTTTTAGAGTTGATTTTCAAGGGCAAAAGCAGCATTAAAATGCTGGTCAGCGTATTAATGGATAGTTATGGATAAGTATCTGTATACAGATTTGGACTTCTGAAAAAGTTATTTGATTTTCATACTTCTGAGTTTCTTTTTGCTATTGGGATATAAGATTTTTCATTTTGTTTAACTTTGGGGACCAGGTTGCCTGACTTGATGGTGTGGGTTTCCGGTTCAGCACCAGGACTTTCTGTCTACCTTGTTTCTTAGATACAGCTTCCAGGTAAAATCCTCACATCTTATCTACCAAGGATATAACAACAAACATTAAAGGGTTTTTTCAGTAATGTTGGCAGTTTTTCATGAGCTTAATGTCTGAAAATGTTTGCCTTTGCATGATTACCCAGGCAAATGAGTTTGAAAATTCAGAAATACCTCTATCCTGTACCTCCTGACCCGGCGCAGCTGAACTGTGGGAGTCATGGTGCCAAACTGTGCTACGGGAGATGAGTATGGTTATAATTTAGTTGTTTTGAAAACACAAGGGAATAACCAGTGCTCAGGAGTCAAAAGGTTGCATAATTACACTGCTTTCATTACACTTGTGTAATTCAAACCAGGACACTACCTTTGTGGATGTGATTAGAATTGCATAAAGTTTATTTTAAGGAGCTTAATTTCCTCTTGTCAGTGTCTCATGATAGAAAAATGTCAGTGTTTCATGATAGAAAACTGTCAGGACTCAGGTACTCCAGCGACAGCAACATAAAAGTGGTCAATGACAGTGTTAAGAGCAGAGTTTGTAACTGGGGAACTTGTACTGGTTCTGAGATGCTGGAGTTTAGTTTGTATATTAAAAAATTTTGTATGATGGAAAGTTTTTTGGTGGTTTTTTTTCCCCCCATGAACAGTATAACTCATAGTTGAGCTGTCTGTTGCCTGATCTTAAAAAATCATATCAAAGTTTCAACCCAGCATAAGTGAGGAAAAAAGGAAATCAGGTGTTACTGTCCACTTCTTGAGGAGTGAAGACAAACATATTGTAAAGTACTCCAAAACTGCTGCAGGCTAGTTCATGAATTTTCTGAGAATTTTTTATGCCAGCAGCTTTTAGTTTCTTCATAGCCTTATTCTGCCTTTGTAATTTCTTCCCATTTTTTCGCTGTTGAGGAGGAACACCATCCAGTTTTGGCATGCTCAGGATGGAGACCCCAGTGCTTGGGATTGCTCTGTAGCCTGTGCGGAGTGTTGGACCCTTCAGACAGAGAGAGATGTGTGTCTAGCTTCTGTCCCCATGTCACTGTCGGGGACATGTGCTACTTACACCATGTACCTGTGCAGAGGGATGTGGCATCTTGTGCTGCCTAAACATTTCTTTCAACAAACATTTCTCTGAGGAGAAGGCTGTGGGCTGAGCAGAAGAGTTGTCTTATTTAAGCCACATCGCGTTAGAGTGGAAGGCTAAAAGTACAGATTGATGTGGCTGTATGTGCTCCGTCTGTAGTCCTGTTGCTAGCTGTGCCTGGGGTCTTGGGCAAACCCCTCTCAGATTCCTCTTCCATAATACGTTGCCGAGATTTTCCAGATTTTTTGAGCATTTAGCATTTATGTTGCCAGGGCAGAGTGATCATTTTGGGTGAATGGTACTATAGAAGTGGGAAATGTGTACCGTAGCATCATAGAATCATAGAATGGTTCGGGTTGGAAGGGACCTTACAGATCACCTGGTTCCCTGTCAGGGGCAGGGACACCTCCCACTAGACCAGGTTGCTCAAAGCCCCATCCAGCCTGGCCTTGAACACTCCTGGGGATGAGGCATCTACAGCTTCTCTGGGCAACCTGTTCCAGTGTCTCACCACCCTCATATTGAAAAAGTTCTTACTGATATCTAATCTAAATCTATCCTCCTCAAACTAGTGCCCTGACATGATGTGGTAGGTGTGGGGCTTTGGCTGTCATCAAGCCTGCCCTGGCATCTCTGCAGTGAAGAAGCATCATGGCAAGGTGCTTGGCACTGCCTGCAGGTCAGCTGCCACCGGGGAAATGCTGGCAAATTTTTAATTGCTGACTTTGTGCAAAATCAGTGTTTCTGCAGACTTAAATACTTGTTTCAGGTCTGTCTGTGTGACAAAGACACGTCCTACCGATCTCCCCCAGGTTTGCTCCAAGCACAGCTCCATGCTGTGCACGTGCTGACCGCATCAGCTCCTTGTCTGGGAGCAACCTGCGGACCTGTTTGCTCTCCTTTAGTTCTGGTTTTGTTTTGTGTCCCTTTCTGTGTGCGAATTCCAACTGTGACGTGCTTGCTGAAGACTGGGGTCTTAAAAATAGGTGATTGCATATCATTGTAGGTCTTAAAAAATAGCATTGCTGGGTTCCAAGGTTAGAAACTGTCCAGGACTCTGTAGATTGTTTTCTTAGTTTACAAGTGAAAATAAGTTGTTCCTCAGCAAAATGCCAGCCCTGCAAGAAGAGCTCAATATCCAAGGTCACACTTAAACCACATTTTACAGGGCTGCATAATTTGTATTTTATGTAGACCTTGCTACCTAACTGCCCAGTTTTTAGGCAGTTTGTGCAAATTTAGAGTTGTCAGGGAACCATAGTCTCTTGGTCCCTGTGACCCATGGTCAGGGCGCTTTGCTTGAAGCTTCTCTTGGCATCCAAATGTCTGTAACCATACCAAAAGTGCATTAGCAACAACAATAATGTGCTTTTTACAAGGAGAGAACTTTCACATGGAATATTCTGGTTTATTGAATCACATTTTTATGAAATGTTTTACTAGCTTTGACTTTGGTATTACACTGAATATTAAAATTGAAATTTATCTTGATGCGGTCAGTTTTACCTTTCAATGTGCCTTTTTTGCATAAGATCTTAGGCAAGAAGAGCCTGGTAATGTGCTCTCAAAAAAATTGCAAAGGACTTCTATGCATGTGAGCTAATTAAGAAATGCCAGTTTGAAACTGTTGCCCTTTAAAAGATGAAGATAGAGCAGGGTTTAAACAGCTCAGCTGCTGCCATCCTAATAGCATTAGCTCTGCAGAATAAAGCTCAAGTTTTGACTTTCACCAGGCTGGATGTTGAGAGGCAGGGGGAGAGAGGTGCAAGACCAAGTCCTGCCATTTGCATTCAGAGTGATGGCTTCGATATTTTGCTTTCTGTTGCCCTTTCCTTCTGCTTCCAATCTGCCTTGGAAAGAGGGAGAGAGACAAGTAAAACTCCCAAGCAAACGAATAACCCAGCTGGAATAACCTCTGCACATACCTAGTGGGAAGGCAGGTTTTGTGTTCTGATGCACTGCCAGGAGATGTGAATTATTTGTGATTATTAATCCATATGAAATATGCAGAACTCTGCACACAACAGGCAGAGTCTGGTACGCTTTTTGAGAGGGCTGTGCTCTGAAGACAGAGGCAGAACCTGTGTGGTGAGGGTACAGCAGTCAGACCCTGTGTGGAGATGCGAATGACAAGCTACATGGATGCAACCTGGCCACAGGGGGCTGGTTTTCAGAGCAGGGTCTTTACAAGACCCTGATGGCAGATGCACACACTGCCCGTGAGAATTAACAGCTGTGCCTGATCCTACTTAGGCAATAAACAAGCTTGGATGAGTTGATTTTTTTTTTTGTTTGCTTGTCATGGGTCACTTGATGCTACGGCTGTCCAGGCCATCACTTGGGATAACTGTTTATTGACAGAAATTTGAAATTCCTTGGACTGTCCCGCAGTGTGTGCCTACCAAGTCAACTGGCATTTTTTGCTTCTCTCTCCTCTGGGCTGCAGCACTTCAGCCCGGGATGCCTCAAGGTGTCAAACTGCTGCTTAGGAATGAGCCAGCTGATGACCACCGAGGGAGTCACCTGCGGCCATTCATGGGGTGTTTTGTCCCAGGAACGTTGCTGGTGGAGTCTGATAAACAGCTTGTTTTCCTCTATGCTGCATGCATCGAGATCTTTCTCATGTGGGCTTCTGTTGCTATTCCCTCTTCCTTGATTCAGGTGTCTTTCACCCCTCCTTATAAGTAGTTGGAGCGCTCCTCTGCTTTGCCACTTGCATCCTCCTCTGGTGCCGACATGGTGGCCACTGCTGTGGGTCTTGCAGCAGTCGCAGAGCCCATCAGTCCCTTCCTTTGGTGCAGTGGGCTCCAGAAGGTCCTGCTCCTCCTGGGTGGCAGTGACCCTGATGCCTGCGCTGCTGGGGGGTCGGGCATGCACCCAGGCAGGGTCCCATGGCGGGGAGTGCTGGGGGGGGGACAGCCACTGCTTCAACCTCTGCCTGGAAAGACCTGGAGGAGTGCTGCCTGGGGTACCACACAGCCTCGTTAGCGCCTAATGACTCCGTATCCTTGGAGGGTTGGGCTGTAGGTACAAGTCTTGTGCTGTCTAGCAAATAAGATTTAAAACCAGGAGGAGGAAAATAATTCTTATTGCTAAGTAAGACTTCAGCTTTTTTTCCCCATAAACAAAGCTTCAGTTATCCAGACAAATCAACAGAAAAACCTGAGGTATTTGTATCACTTAGCCTATCAGCTAAACTTAAGTGTGATATTCAGGAGGAAAATATTTTCTTTACTCTGTCAGTTTGGATTCAGCACAGCAAAAAATAATAAAATTATAAAAGACATTTTGAGAGTTGTGTTTGCAAATAGATAAACCAGAAACAAACACGAGCAGCTTTAGGGAAGACTCAACACGCAGCTCAGCAGCAGGCAGAGTAAGAATCCTTAGAGTGGGCTTCCTTCAAATAATAGATTTAGTGCATTTGCGTAAGTTTTGTTTGAAGTGTAGAGGAATTAAATAGCAATTCTGAATGAGGACAGATTTTTTTCCACATTAAAAAAAATAAATCATTGCAGTAGCAGAAGTTTCAGAGGTTTCTTCTTTAAAAGGAGGTTATTTTATTTTTTCATTATTTTTTACTCAGGAATAGGAGCTTTAAAGAGATGCTTGTTTTTTATGGCATGAAATGCTTTTCATGTATTGCTCTGGACTGTAAATTCTCTGAAGGCTCGTCTCATGTTTTTTCTTACATAAATGGAAGTGTAGCTGAGATTTATTGATCTGAAGGTCCTGGATGAAGCACCCTGTGCCTTAAAAAGGAAGCTGAATTATACAGTAGATCAGGAACTGAACTTTCCTTTTGTTCTTGTAAGCATTTGGAGAGAGGGAAATGGTATGTGCAAACTAGGTCATGTGTTAATATCTTGATTATATAGATTGATTTTGTAAAGGTAACTCTAATGGGGTATTTTTTAGATAATCATACAGTAGGTAAGAACACATTCTGCTTGTTGCAACAGAGTAGGAATAGGTGAGTGTCACAACTGGGTAGATACTTTGACAGCAGCAGTTCAGGTCCTGTTGACGATCAGTCCAAAGGAGGCTTCCAGCCTTTCTACTCTTTGCAGAAAGAGGACAAGGGCTGAGGGAGCACTTGGGACTCCCCGCAGGGCAGCTGTGTAAATAAAACCTTTCTTGAAAGTGATGGGCCTCAGTGCTACCAAAACTATCCGTTTTCTAGGTAATTGTGTGATTCTAGTTATGGTTTGGGGCTGGGATTCTGTTTTGTTGGTTTTTTGGAGTAGAAGTTGAGATCTGATTAGCAGACATGGTTGAACTTTTGATAAGTCGCTGATGATTACCATCTTTGCCTGTAAATGATTCTCTTTCTCTTCTTATACCAAGTAGAGGTCGTCATCTCTAGTTGTTATTAAAATGGGTGAAGAAGGTTTTCTTAACAAGTTGACATTGCTTTGCTCTGTAAAGGAAGTGTTTTGTAATAAAATAATTACTGAATTAAGCAGTGCTTCCACATACTGTGTTTTGTGCTTGATCTGTTTTCTGTAGTTTTTCATTTTTCTGGCATGGTACTGATAATAAACTGGGAGATCAAAGACTTTGTAATCACTTGGCACTACTTAAAAGGGTATGTTTCTCTCTTCTAAGCTGTTATGGGGTGTAATCTGTTGTAGGTATTGATTTTTTTGTAATTAACATCTCTTTGCTCTGTCTCCCTCTTGGCTCTATGGGTTGAGGTGTATGTGAGGATGTGTGCATCTGTGCATCACGCTGATGAATGCTCTATAAGGATAGGTTTCCTTGTTTTCCCTTAAAAGAGGGAGTTAACTGATTTTGTAACATACCTCAGTAGTGATACTACATAGTCTGGGAAAAACGTGATGTGCAACTGTGCAGAGAGCTCTGGAGGCACATGCTGACTGCAGGCAGACTTGGATCTCCATGCCAAGCCTCGTGTCTCTCAGTTGAGGGGTCTCTCTTCCTAGCTCTGGGTCTGAGAGAGGAGGGGAGGAGGAGGGATACGGATGGGCAGCAGAAGGGTTGGAACAGGGGGATCCCGAAGTCTGTCTCCCTCTTTGAAGGAGGGATTATCTGCTATTCAGGATCTAGGAACATAACATTGTGTGATGGGAGTATGAAACCTGCCCACTTTATGGTAACAAGTACTATGGTCCTACTTTCAGTACCAGAAAGACTGTGAAGAGGAATGTCCTCAAAAGGAGTCACACAGTCAGCTTTTAATTTTGGAAGACAGTGTTATGTTCCTGATGGCTCGTTACAGGGAGGGAGGAAAAAAGTAAAAAGGTTGAATGTGCCATCAGACACGCTAGAATACTGGATCGTGCTTCAGCGCTGCATACAGTGCTGCCTGCTAGTTCCCAAGCTGACCCCTTACATTTTGCATTTCATCAGTTAACGCATTTTTTAAGGTGGCAACCTCTAAAAAAGTTGTGAGGGTGCTAAATGTGGAGCTAATTCTTTAGAGACTCTTCTTGAGTTACTTGTGAAAGAAGCAGATGTTGCAGATGTCTCTTACTCATCTTTTTTCTGGCCTTCTTTTTTTTCTTCCCTCCCCCCGCATGTCATGTGTCTCTCTTGCTGACTTTGTGGGGCTGTGAAAGCTTGAAGTTTGGCCTTAGCAGGAAGCTGATAATGGGGCATGAAAAGAAAATACGGTGTACCTCTTGCAGTGTAAGATAAACACTGCTATCAGCTCCTACTTCAGCACTGTTCAAACCTCTGTTCATCCAAATTTCTGGTTGGAGCTGTCTTAGAAGTCCCGGGGCTTTATGGTCTGGCATGGGAGAAGAGTTGGTCTTCCCTGTGCCTGCGGTGATGCTCACGGTCAGTCTTCAAAGAGATGTGAGCCCCAGCAGCCGGTCGCAGCACCCACAGGCTGTCGCTGTCTCCTGAGCAACAGGATAAATTGCACCCGTATCCCAGGGAATGCATTAGGTTTAAAAATCCGTGGGTTTAATTTACTCCCCCCACCAGTACATTATTAATTTAATTGCTCTTCAGTTTCTGAAGAATCTTGGAGGGGGCAGAGAGGGGGCGGAAAGATCTATTTTAAACTGCCCTCTTCTTTAATTCATGTCTCATTCGTGAAGTATTTTTACCAGCGGCACTTCGTGATCCAGCTGCCACTTCTAAATGTCATTTACTTGAATAAAAAATGTAATTACATTTCTAAGTGTGACATAAGCACTGAAAGTAGTAACTGAATCACAAAGTACTGTTTGAACAGCAGCTTTCCCGTGACAGGAGGAAAGGTTTATGAAGTCCAGGGTATGTTGTAATTCAAGTGTAGCAAAAATACCCAAAATCACTTGTTGGCAGGTTTTCCCACCTCCGATTAGGCTTTTTGTTAGGGAAATACCTACTTACAAATCTCCCATACTAATTAAAAATGGAGGAACAATATTCGGTTATCTCATGTTCTCTGACATTGATTTGTGTTTTTGATTGAAATCAGTAAACCAACGCTTCCCAGCGCTCCTTGAAGAATATCTGCTCCTGTGCCTTGAAAGGGGGTTTGTTGGACTCCAGTAGGTTTTTGGCATTTTTAATACTATCAAAAGCTTTTTCAAATATTGTTTGACTCAACTTACAAGTTCATGTTGATGCAAACCTCTCATCCTTTGGCCAGTAAAAGAGGTAAAGGAAGAGATTTTGCATTCACATGTATTCCTGGTATTCAATAAAGCAAAATATGTAATTTGAAGAGATGGACCAGCTCTCACGTTTTATAGTCCCAGTTTCTTCAAAATCAAAGGAGGGACCGTACAGTCATTTTAAGTAGTGACATGAAAGTCTGCTGGATCTTCCTTTTGATACTGTATATTTAAATTGTTGTTAATGAATTCTTTGTGGATCATCATTGGCTTTCATACAACAGTGTGACAATATAGATCCAGAATACCCACTGATACATGGACTGAACCACATTTTTAAGCTTTCAGGTTCCATTCTAGTTAGCAGAAGGTTCAGTTACTTACAGTCTGCTGCGTTTTTTCCATCACTGGTGCCGTTATCCTAAAGAAGAGAGAGAAAAAATTGTGATGGCTTGATTATCGTCTGTTACTAATTCTCAGTAGTTGTTCTCTAGGTAGCAATTTGGGTGCTTATTAAGAATGTGCCTGTTGGTGTCCATCAGCAGTAAGAGTGTGTGTGTGTGCGTGCGCGCTGTACATGGAAGTATGCCAGTGTTTCCATGAGCTATGCCATTTTCAAACCTTACAGCTGATGTTTTGCTGTCTGTTACTTGGCATCAGTAATAAATGCTTCCTGCAGCTTCAGATTTTTGGTCTTTTTGGTTGCACATGAATGTGTGTCTTGCTTTTTCCTACTCACGTGTGCAGGCATAACCCCTGGTCATGGTTTGGGCTGGGCTGGCCACTAAAACAAACGACAGATGCTCTCTTTTACCTCTCTCCTCTTCAGAGAGGAGAAAAAATGAGAGAAAGACTTACGAGTTAAAACGAAACTAAACTGCTTTAGGGCAATATTAATAATAAATTATTAATAAGAGAAAAATAATAAGAAAATAATGAAAAAAATATATTGAAATACGTATTATGAAATATATATATATATATAAAGGAAATATATATATATATAGTAATGAAATGCAATATATACAAAACTGATAGTATCAAGCTCCCAGGATGACGATCATGTCACTGGCAGCCACTGGGAAAGTCCCAGACTGGACCGGATTCCAGATCTGCATTCAGGAGCGCACAGATCGGGATCAAAGGCAGACGACCAGACAGAGTCCTTCTCGGACACCGGCCATTGAAGAAAGAGGGCTGACCCTTTGATCTCTCAGCTTTTATACTGAGCCTGGGGCAGATGGGATGGAATATCCTGTTGGTCAGGTTTGGGTCACCTGTCCTGCCTGCTCCTCCCCACAGGTGCAACCCGTCCATGCTCTTCCACTTCCAACCCTCCAACGGGTAAATAAAAAAGTTAGCTCGCCTTGATTACTATAGCAAGAAGTATAAGCAAGAGCCTCTCTGTATACCATTCCTTGGTATTCACTATAAACATCAGACATTATCTCTTCTAGAAGGGAATACTGTCTGAAAAATATGCTGTTAATTTCAGAGAGTTAGAAGAGGCTTAATTGAAAAGTAAAATTACTGAAAAGAACCTTGGTTCTGTTTTACCTCAAACCAGGACACTCCCAGTCGTGCCAGGAACACACACGCTAGTGCAGCACATGAGTAGAGCCCGACAGAAGATCTGTCCATTGTCTTGTATGAAAAGTGTTTACAGCAGTATGAGTTTTGTGTAAATGGGAACTAGCACCCCAAAAGCTTCTCTGATTACCTCTTTTTAAAGTTTATTAACACCTTTTCCTTTACAGCTCTTAACCTGCCTTGTGTTCATGGGAGAGACGAGGTCTGGGTCTTGCTTCTGGACAACTTGCATATGACATCCTGTAATAAAACTTCTTCAAACAACAGAATATTGGAAAAGGCCAAATATCAGCACTGCTCTGTATATATGCAACAGTGCTTGTAAAAATGTATGTGTAACTGTTTATCTCGTTGCCAAGGTGGGGATTCATACGTAACTCTATGACTAGATAGTTGTCCACAGTGCATGGGCTTAACTTCCTTAGAAAACTTAAGCCCTTCTTAAATTTCCTGTTAAAGCCAGGAGGGGCAGAAGTTCAACTGACATAAAACTATGCTGAATGAGTAATTCCCTTTGTGGACTCTCTGGAGAAGGATCTTTTCAGCCGTCTCTGGCGATGCCTTTTTATAAAGTTGAGTTCTCTTAAAGTTTTCTACTAAATGAATAAATAAGTTAATAATAGAGCAGCTGCTGATCATAAACTCTGGGAATTTCCTATACTCACATTTCAGCCAGAGGATAAATTTCTCGCTTGGGGAGCATACACCGCCTTTGTCTACTCTTCAGTCTCCAGACTCTCTCTCAATTCTAGGGTTTCTTATCAACAAAAGACAACCAAAACCTTCCCTAACCCTCCCTGTGATGCCAACGGAAATTTGTCTGATTTGTCTGTGAAACACACAGACGAGGGTATGAGAGCACACCCCCTTTGTGATGATCTCCTGAGCTTTCTACCAAATCCCCAGGGAGGAGCTTTGTTTGGAGTTTTAAATTGACCCTAAACTTGCCCAAATTCAGGCAGGAACATTCCTTTAATTCCCCTGGCAGTCGTATGATGCTTTGTCAGCTAATATTGCCTTATATGGCCTCTTTGGAGACTGCAACTCCCAGGTACCTCCAGTCTTTAAATGGCAAAGTAATGACAGTAGAGGTCTCTGGATCAGCACATCCTGAAGCAAATGGGGTTTTTTTGGGGTTATTGTACAGTTGCTTTGATATCAGTCTTCCTGTGACTCCATTGTAACTGTATTTCTAGCCTTCACTGTATGGAGGAAAGCTCAGAAATGTGAGCTTTTTGCACCCAAAACCCTAGAAACTTGAAAAACTAAGTATATATATATATTAAGTATATAAAGTATATAAAATATAGTCACCTTTTACATTTCATGTTTTGTGTTTCATTTGGAGTGGTATCCTACTTGGATGATTATTCATTTTGTAAGAAAGCAAAGAGAAGTAAGTATTGCAAAACAGTGATGAGATTTTTTTCCTCTCTCTTTTTTATCCCTATTTTAGGAAGGCATGAGGTGCGGTCCTGGACGACAGCTGCCAAGCAATCCTTGTGTCTCATGTGGCAAAAAGTGAAAGTGCAGCTATTGCTAAGCATGTCTTTCCTTGTGGCTGTTTGTTGGTATTGCAGGAGGCTATACAGCTTTTTAGCACAGCTACTGAAACGGTAGGTTTTTATTATGCAGACTTTAATCTTCCACGCTGTTGCTTATTTCAGTAAATATTGACCTTTGACAACTCCTCTTTGACACCTGTTTTATCATTTGGATTTCAGGTGGAGCAACTACCTTCAGAGAAAACTCATAAGTAATCTTTTTGTTGTCATTCTGTATTCCTTAATCCCCTCCACAACCACTACCCTTTAAATGCAGAACAGCAGAAGGTAACTAATCTATGAATTAATCTCAATTTAGGGAATCTCAGTGTGCTGACAGAAGTTGATCTGCTTGGTTATAGTGTGAGAGAATGGAAAGGAGAGACGAAGCAGGCCAAACACATGAGGGAGGTAAGAGTTAAATTTTAATATCTGCATGAGGATTAGGGAGAAGTTTGTGAGAAAGGAATAGCACTCCCAGCACAGGCATCTGCTACACTGGCTGGCTAAAGGAAAAGCAAAAGGGACAGCATGAACATAAGTCTAGATAAAGACTGCAATAGAGGAGGTCAAAACATAGATCAGATTTTAGCCATGCATCTTCTGCAAATTTCCCCCCTGTAGCACCGATGATCCACGTGGTGGCTTTCACAGGAAAAATCATGCCCAGTGCTACAACCCAAATAACTTGGTTTTAGGCACTGCCTCTCAGCCAGCCTTTGATTTAAGGTAAAAGCTTTCATTCCAGGGAGGAATGAAACACCACACCTATTTCTCTTCCAAGCTCCCTGTGACAGCAGCCAGTGCTTGGCACCCTCCCCAGCCACTACCGAGGTCCCTGTCTAGCTGCATCAGCCACAGCTGGGGGCAGAAGCTCACATCTGGCCTGTGCCAGATGTGAGGAGGACCAGTGTGCGGATGGTGGCCATCCCCTGCCTTCACACAGCCCTCGTCTGCTCCAGCTCTGCATCCTGAGATACGTGGTGCTGCCATGGTACTCCCTGGCCGAGGCACTTCTGTGCCAGCATCTTCCCCTGCACTGGCATCTTCCCCTGCCCGAGGCGAGTCTAACGACAGCCAGCAACTCCTGCTGCCTTGTACCACACATAGCTAGGACTAACAAGGTACTAATGTCACATTTAATGTCCTTGTCATCTTCTGTACCCTGGTCAGCTGCTGCGGGGTGGCTGGAGACAGCCCTGGGCTGCACAGGGAGGTGGCAGCCTCTGCTGCTTGTGGATCAGCTAATCCTTGGTGCTGATCTTTTCCCATTCACTTTATTTTTTTCTTCTGTGGTTTTTATTCCTTTCCATGTAAGGGGTTTTTTTGGGTGGTTCTTTTACTTTATGTAATTTTTTTCCCTGTTGTATCTTTGAGCTGTTAGCTGTGACCACCTTAATTATTATACTTCTCCTTGGATTTTTATTTTATTTCTCTTACCTTTTTAAAATGAAATAGTTTCTTGCAGTTTAGCAAGTTTTCTTCCTAACTGTGAGTCAAGGTGAGAGTTGTGCTGCACTGAATGAGGCTTCAGGTCATGGATAGCTGAACTCCTGAGCCAAGGACCCACTAAATTCATGGTTCACCAATGCTAGCTACACTGTTTTCTGGCACCTCACCGACATGGTTTTCAGTTGTGTACATTGTGTGTACGTGCTTACACCCTATAAGCAGAAAAGGCAGCTGCACTGCCTGCAAAAGCTGTATATTGATGCACAAGCAATGGGCTGTTGGCAGCTATAGCTTGCTGTCCATTAATGGAGGCAACGTGACAGGGGGCATGGCAGGAGCAGCAGTGTCCTTCCAAGGGCCCTGACCAGCTCCTTGGAGTTGGAGCAGCACTACATTATCCTAACTCATGAAGGGCATGGGCCTCCAGGAGCAACATGTGTTTAAAACTCTGTTTCAACTGTGTTAAGCCTTAGTCACCAAGGTAGGCTCAAAGACCATAGGCTGGATTTTCACTTTTCCCATAAAACCTATAGCTAAAGTAGCTGTACCGGTGATAGAGCGGTAGTATCTGTTATAAACAAACTTAGAGCCCAATCTAGTGAATCAGCTAACTCTGACATTATATCCTTGTATCCTCCTGAGGTGGCATTTCAGACTAGCACAGGACAAATGTAGCTTCGAGTCTGTATTTCTGATTTTCTTATGATGGTGGGGGACACTGACCATGAGATGCTGAGAGAGATCAAAAAGGCAGAGAGGGCAGGAGATACAGTAGTAATGAGACACAAACTAGCACCGGCAGCAGCAGTGGGGTTGAAATTCAAGGTGCTGCCAATTACCATCTGATGAATCAGCTTTTCAGGGAGCATCCAGGAAAGGAAGCTACCCTTGCCTTGGTCCTGACTAGTGCATGGAATCTGCCTCAAGTATGGCTTTCTAATTTCTATTGCTGTTTTCTGGAACAGGAGACAGCATGTACTAATATGCAACATCCACGTAAGAACAACAAAGCAAAAAAAAATATTACAATTGCATCCACCTACAGAAAGGTCAATTCCATAAAAACAAGGAAGTATGTTAAAAAGAACCTAAAAGACAGCTAAGAGACTTGACTATTTACAGTCAGTGTATTTGACACATATATTGCTTTAGTTCATGGTCTTGGAACCACAGAGCAAATGCTTACCAAGAAGGACTTAGGAAAGGGTAAAACAAAGCTAGTAAGGCCAAACAGCAGCATAAGGGACTTGGGAGAAAAAAGAAGGTATTGTTCAAAACACTGGAGTCACGTCCAAATGATGAACAGAGAAAGGATCCAACTTTGCCGGATTAAATTAGGGAACACAGCAATGACAAAAGTGCCCAGAACAACAAGGTCAAAAGAGATTTGGAGGAACAAGTAACAAAAGACAGCAGAACTTTTGATAAATTTGCAAACACATACTGGCTGACAAGCCTTTCAGAAAGAAAGATGCTTGATGATCAGAGCTGAAAAAGAGACTCAGGGGAGTCTAGTGGATGGCTGGTTATATCAGGTAGAGGTTATCACAGTAAAGAGCACATTTTAGAATGAGGTCTCCTGAGATCCCTAACCAGCTTAATGTGCTTGCTGTCCCCCAAAAGGGGTAGTTCCTTGCTTGTCTTGTCTCTCCCTTTTCCTCACCTCATTTTAGCTAAACAGTCCCTCTGCCTTTTTTTCATGCTGGCTCTTGCATCTTCTGTTGGATGTGGTTCACCAAGATGGTGAACTGATGGAGACATCCGAGCTTGCTGAAGCAGCAAGAAGCTCCCCCAGCAGGAAGGATGCAGTAGGCTTATGATTATCACATCCAATGCAAAGTAAGAGCAGGGGAGACTGTGCAGACATGTGGTGTTGGGATGGGGTGAGGAAGCAACTGAGGTGAAAGAGGACCAGGAATTGAGACCGTCTTCCTGCCCCCTTCCGGAAGCAAACTGAGACTGATGCAGCAGCCTGTGTAACTGCAGAGTCCTCTTTCTAAGGTAATTCTCTGCCAGTTTATTGATCTGAGTTGTCTCGCCAAGGGCCCAGATGAGAGCCAGAGGTAATGCAGATGAAATACAGGGAGTGCGTAGCTGGAAGAAGGGCCATACGCTTCAGCACAGGGCTGCCAGATCAGCACAGCCGCAGGTCACCATTGCACGATGGATTCAGGTCAGTGTATGGAGATGTTTCTGCCAAAAGCAGTTTTCTCCAGATGCCTGTTCCTGCCCTTTTGCTGCTTCATCCCGTGTGTCAGCACGAGTTGTGAAGTGGTCGGGGTTGAAGCTGTTACGGGAAAGAAGTCTTCACTGATCTGTTCTGCTTTGGTTGGCCATCTGAATGTTTACACTAGCAACAGTGGAGAGACTGAAGCAAGTTGTTGGGTTTGGAGAGAGTGCAGAATCACTCTTAAAGGGCAGTGGCAGTGTAAGGTGTTTACAAAAACTATGAAGTTAGAACATTTTTGTGTATATAAAACTTATAAATACACTTGCTCTTTCCCCTAGCCCCCCTCTTATGAGTAGTTTGGAATTGGACTGCAGTTCAACATGGGTTTGGTCAAAGCTTTAAAATGTTTATTGCTAATTTTTTTGGGGTCTTTTTCTAGGCATATGAAGAATTGTTTTGGAGCTGTCATATCAAATATCTGCGACAAGTCAGGAAGGACAACTATAGTGTGCTAAGAGCAGTGCTTTTTCAGATATTCAGCCAAGGCATTCCTTTTCCATTATGGATGAAGGAGAGAGATATATTAAAGGTAAAATTCAGTTCCTAAATGAACATGATTCAGGTGACCTTGCATCACAGAAGGAAGCTTTTCAAAATGTGAAAACTCATGTGTCTGACATGGAAGTAGAAGAGAATCATTATCAGAAGTTAAAGAGAAGTTTTTCAAACTCTTTGAACTACAAATAACTGAAAAAATGTCCCTGATCTAAATGTAACAAAGTAAACATAACTCTAAATGGTAAAAAAAAAAAGAAAAAAAGAAGTAGATGAGAAGTGTTACTGCCACTCTGCTAGATGTCACTCCCTTAACACAAAAGGATATTTTAATCCTCCTCATCCACATCTGTGCAAAGTCTAGTGGTTCATTTGGGAGCTACTGAGCCTGTTACTGGAGTAGCAGGAGTCCTGCCCTGGGCTCCAGGACCTCCAGCAGCTCCAGCAGGAGAGAGTCGTGAAGAGGTGGGGAGCTGTAGCTGCTGCCTGCGGGAACACATGTGCGAACTGGAAGGTGTCTGTAATCCTAAAAACCTCACTGAGTTTGGATGCTTCTGCAGAGTGTGGGTTATATACTTTGCTGAGAGCATATTTTCTTCTCTTTTTGGCTGACCCTGTTTTAAAAGAGTCTTAAGGACTTGGCAGTCACATGGAGCTTCATTCTTAACATTTGAGTGGTTCTGAAGCCCATTTATAATTTTTGTTTGAACTGTACAACCAGAGGATAGAACCACATCATAAATTAAAGTGTGTGTAGACAAATTTATATAACTTTATATTCTACTTCTTATTATGGTTATGATCTCTACTTAATTAGGTTTTGGTTTTTCTTCCCCAGCTCCCTGAAAAGCTTTTGTATTCTCAAGGTTGCAACTGGATTCAGCAATACAGTTTTGGGCCAGAAAGATACACAGGTCCCAACGTCTTTGGTAAATTGCGCAAATGTATGGAGACATTAAAGACCAATGTGAGTATTTAAGAGATGGCTGAGGGGAATAAAAGCACTAAAGTGGGTTGAGACAGAGTTAGGGAACTGCTCCTTGTTACTTATCTCTATGGCAGTCAGCCCCGCTCCCAGGTTCAGGGGTCTGAGCTGCTGCGCAAGGCCATCGCCTCTCCTACAGGGGAATCCTGTTTGTGGGATTCTGCTAGGTTAAGTACTTGGGGTCCCCCTGAAAATTAGGGAGGCCATCCTCCCCACAGCTGTTAGTTGCTGTGTGGTTTAGTAGCCTCAAAGCCTTCTGAAACATAGCTAAAAAATCGGCCTGACAAGATCTTGCACCTTCCTTGAGCTCCTCGGGGGTTTCTGTGTGACTGCAGTTGCATGCACTTTTGGACTGTTCCTATTTTCTTTGGCACAAGCTGTCCCCAGCACACCACCACCCTCTTCTCCCCATCTTCCTCCTGCTGGGCATTTGCTTTGTATCCCCTCCTGGGTCACAGTCATCAAGCGGATACTGGCGTTTGCTGAACTCCAGGGTTTTGGCCAAGATTAGGTTGAAACCCTTCTCTGAAGGCATCCATTATCCAGTATATCAGATCTTAAACTGTCATTTTTAGTTCCACAGTACACCTTACAGTTCTGGGATGTCTTACGACGGCCACAACAGCTTATTTTACTGGTGTGCATTTAAGCTGGTTCCTTTTATGTGGCCCTGTGTATGCAAGCCACAACTCTGTAGTTTTAAACCCTATTATCACTGATACTAATTGTTAAAGAAAACCAACAAACTACAGACAGACTTATTTAGCTCTAGAAACAAAGCAAATAAAATATTTTATTTATAAATAAATAAATAATATAGTAATAAAAAGAGGGAATTAAAATGGAGATCTGGTCCTTGTCCCTTGCCTGCAACCTTGCTGTGCCACAGTGACAATTACCTATTGTCTTGAGACATGCCTAGTGCTTCTTGCCTCCAAATACCATTTTGTTCCGGTTGCTCTTTGCATTTGCTGGTGTTGGGTTGTTCAGCTTTTATTTTTAACTTGTTGTAGCTCTTTTAAGTTGCTGTTAGTCCCTTAGCATTAAGCAATTAAACTGGATGTTTGTACAGAAAAAAGTTTCGCGTCAACACCATCAACAAATCCATACAATTAACAAGTTGTTGCAGAGCAGCTGTATGATGCATTATGCTGTTACTGGGTATGAGCTCTAGCTCCCAACTTAATTTTATTTTTATAAAGATGCCAGTGAGATGGATTTTTGCCTGTTTTCACTAACAGGATTCTCTGCTGCCTTTCTTGACTCCATTGTCATCTTGTGGGCTGTTGCCTGCAGATGCTGTTGTGCCTGAGCTGTGTTGGTTAATAGGTGCTTTACTCTTAGGACAGGCTTTTCACTTAGGTAGTAGAGGTCCTCTAGTAAAGGAACATTAGTGGTTCGTGCAGGAAGGTCTCATTTATAACCTGTAAGGAAGGTATTGAGGAATTTATGAGGAGATGGGGGGATCTGTTTCTCGATTAGGTATTCATGGGTAAGTTATATTTATTTATTTTTTAGTTGCAATTCACAGTTTATGGTCACTTCAACATATAAATGGTACAAGCACAAAATTAACTGAAATTAATTTGAATACCAGTCATTGAGCATCATCTCCTGTGGTGGTCCCAAAAAACCTCACAGTTCCTGATGACCCTTTTTAGCCACTGTGTTCAGGACTGGGTGCTTTAAGCTTTCTAATTTGGTACCCAGTCCAGAATTGTCTCCTGGATGGCCCATGTTCTGGATGTGAGCACTGGCTTTTGACCCCTCTAGAGCAACAGAGAGCTCAGAAGCTCTCATTATCAACTGTGAGCCGAAAAGAAATTCCTACCCCATTCATGTCCCACGCATGTTTTTGTCTTGTCCCTTCTTCTGCAGCAAACTTACCTTGACCTCATGAAGCAGAACACACTAAAGACATACAAATGTGTACAGCTTATAATACCATTCTGGCTTGTCCAGTTTGTATAGGTTCCTTTTAATTGGCACACTTCTGAATTGGGCTCAACATCTAAAGAATTCAAGCTAGGACAACTTTAATGTAAAGGGTACTATAGAGGAAAATCACTGAATTTTGGAAGCTGTACGTGAAAAACACTTAAGTGTCATCACTTAATCTAAGCTTTGCTGACGACTTAGTATCTATGTCTGATACACACACACAGATTTCCTGTAACTTTCTGAGGTCCTTTTGGTGGTTATGCTCCTTTCAGACTTATTATTGACAAAGATAGCTGGATTTTCTACCGTGGTGGTGGATGGTTTTTGTATAGGGGAAGTACATTTGCTTTCTTGTAGCCTATCATTAGCATCCAGGTGCTTGGAGCTGTCTGAAGCAAATACGTTCAGCTGGATAAATGGAAACTAAGATGTCTAAGGCTTCAAATTTCACTGCAGATCCAAAAGAGCCACTTGCTTATTTGCACCACCATCTGGCTACAATAATATTATAGTACAGACTGGCAATTGTTCCGGGTTTGGAATCTTTTGTATTAAATAGAATTCTTAATAATTTAATTGGTATTCTTCTGTGTGCTTTCCAGTGGATTGAAATAAGTGCTACTAAAGATCATGAAGAAAGAGGAAATTTGTGTAATACACTCTTTTCTGATGAGAGCAAGGAGCACAAACTATATGAGGCCATAAAATTCATCATGCTCTATGAAGTTGTTGAAGCCTACGAACAGATAAAGAACAGGGAAGAACCCACACACAACCTTTTTGGCCTTCTCCTTGCTCGTGATTCTTCGTCTGACCCTTTGAGTTTCATGATGAATCATCTGAATGGCGTAGGTGACTCTATTTGCCTAGACCAGGTAATGGTATAGATGAAAAAAAAATAAATCACAAAACTTACTCCATCGCTGACAGGATTTGGTGAATACATCATGCATTGTCCGTGATAGCTGGGCCTTTTTTTTTTCCCTCTGGGATGTGGGGAAGTGGAGTGAGGGTGGTCATTTATCTTCCAGGAAAAAACCTGTAGTAGAATAAAATGGGCTTGTTGGTTTTCTTGCTGAGCCAGAAATAAATGGTGCAAGCTATCAATGAGACATAGTTTAGGACAATGATGCCTTTGATATGTAAAATAACTTTAGATACGCAGATTCGACCTGTTGTTTTGCTTTTCCTATCTGTTCCACCATGCCTGAACCCTCTATCATCACTCTACTCTTTCACCTCTCTGGTTCCCATTAGATCTAATGTCTGTTAAGAGTAGGTAATGAGAACTCTTATTAACTGTAAACCTTTATATGTTAAGATTTATTTTTTTTTCAGTTTTACATTTAGTGCGGAGTTAAGTACTGACATCTAAACTCCACACTGCCACTCTGCAAATAGTTTCACTTTCCAATGGATGAAATTATTTTTTATAATCAATATCAGTTACCAAGTCAACTGTTACGTTGCAGTCACCTTCAGGAGCAGTTTGACTATAACTGGACAAATTCAGCTCTGTCTAACTGTGACCAAGGATATGAGCTTTTTCCAAAGCATTTTTCGAGATTAAGAAATCCTTTTCAAGAAGTGAAGACGCCAGTACTCAAGTTTCATATACATGAAGTACAAGGAATTTTTTTCCTTCTACTATTATGTTTCCCTCATGTAGCAAGTGATCACAAGGTGGTAGACTTCCCATTTTTCAAGGTGAATCAATCTTTTAATAATAGGTAGTCCCTTCTTGCTCCCCACTAAGCTGAGTGAGCTGGCTTTGGAAGCAATTTAAGCATTGTGTCAGGTGGAAGAGGGATGTTTCCAAAGTGTCAGACATAAACCAGAATATTCTACATGCAAAAGAGCAGTGGAAGGAGTGTTGGAACATTGAAAATGCCCTCAAACATTTAATTTTTTTACTTCACTTACAGAAGGGCCCCTTTTATTCCATGTCTACTGTTTTAGGTGACTTGCCTTAACTTGGATGATCTTCGGTTTAGTTTTTTAAGTCTAAATAAATGTCTTACAGACTTCTTTCATCTTTAGGTTGAACTGTTTCTTCTTGGATACTTGCTTGAAGTAAAGATAAGAGTTTACAGACTGCATAGGTTTAATACTGAGGAATTTCAAGTAAACTATCCAGAAGAATACCGAAGGGAATGGAATGAGATTTCTCTCCTGACCGAGGATGACCGCTACTATCACATCCCCCTTTTCAGAACGTGAAGGACCAGTGACTTTTATTCCTTTGTATAATATAGTGAGTGAACAGTTCCAGTGAATTAAGTTTCTAATTGGCAGCAGTATGATTTTGAGAATGCTCGTTAATGATTACAAAATGATTTATGGTTTATTGTGTAAACATTTTGCTTTCCCATGCAGCTTAATTCACCATCAGTCAGCCATAAAAAACATAAAATATATTGCTATACTGTCTGGAGGAAAAAATAGCATATCTGTGGGTTGTCAGACCAAAAAGATTGGACTGCATTGATAGAGAAGGCAAAGGTAATGCTGGGTTTTCCATTGCTAGCCCAAGGGTTTACTCTGACATCTCTGGAGGGTTAAACTCAAGTTCCTAAAGCAATTCCTGCCTTTCCCTCGCCTGTCTCTAGCTAGGGAGGATGAGTCACAGAGGAAGCAACTCCAGGGGTCCCACAGTTTATATTCCAGACTATTAAACTTGCACTGACTTGGGTCTACCTAGGATGGGAGGGTGTAAACTGGGGCCTCTGCATAGCTGCTTCAAATCCCTGGAAGTTGCGGGAATGCCTCCCTCCAGGGGTGGGCAGAACAAGCAGCTTCAGGCTGTACTTGCTTCAGACACCTGAAATTAAGCTGTCTGCACTCAGCACTGATATCCAAAGGTAAAGACATGTTACACAGGAGGAAAAAAACCCAACCCACGCACAAGAATACTGTGCCAGATGAACAGAAGATCTGCATTATAACTGAGGAAAGTAGACAAGCTTTCTCAAAGCTGAAAAGGGCAGTATTAATTAATAAGGAACATGGAATGGAGTTAGACCCAGTAGCTGCCTATGGGTTTTGTCAACTTGTAAATCCTTTAAGGGCTGATTTCAACATTACCTGCCAAGATTTTCTTTGCAATTCATCTGAGAAAGCTGTGCACAGAATACATTCACAAACACTGCATTTTCAGAAAATACTAATTTTCTATGTGTTATTTGAATTCAGCAGTGTATATACATGTTTTATCTTCTGAGTATATATTAATCTCCTTGCATAAGTTTGCTATTTAGTTTAGACCTCAATGTTTGAAGAAGTCTGTCCAGGACAACTAAATGAGATTTACCTTATTACATGGAGCATTTTCCCCAGTTTTATTTTCTAGAAGAATCAATTGTGTTTTCATTATTTCAAAAATAAGGGACCTTAATTTGAAGCAATACTGAAATGATGTAGCCGATCTAGCAAAATATTTGTGAAAAGCTTACAATCCCATAGGCATATGGTTGTACTGAAGAAAGTGGGATTTATTAAGAAACAAAGCTTCTCCTTTCCTTATCCTAGAGATATGGGGACAGGCAGGCTTATTTTTTAATTCCTGCAGAAGAAAATACAAGCAAGTAACAAAAATGTGAACAGGGCCTGCAGGAGCTACAGCAGTAGCATGAGGCAACTAAGTGGTAATGCTTGGAGTGCACAGAGAGCACTTGGTTCCTTTGTGTAAAGGAAAACAATTTTATCCCTTACAGTCCTTTTTTTTTGTATGTGAATATATATATTTATAAACACAAACACCTGAGTTCTGTATTGTAACAGTTTTGTTTCCTGAAAGTTTTTCTGAGTTCAGTTTCGTTCAATAACTTGTAGCGTTTAATTAAGAAGGCTTGATACCTTTAATAATTTCATCTCATCAAAACCTGCATATCAAGTACTTTATTTATTAAAAGAAACTTTTTTTCACTGAATGAAATAATTTGCCTGCTTTAGATTTGGTTCCGCTCTGCATGGGTAAATGTTACAATGCCTGAGGGTAGGGTATTGGTATCTCTTTTGCATCAACAGTAACATTTACGGCTATCAATACTTGTCTATATTTTATTCTTGTTTTGGTACAAGCAGACATACCAAAAAAGGATGTATTTTTACAGTGGTCTTTTTAATGGTTTGCATATTATTTATGGATAGGAATACAAAAGCATTACAGCTGAAAGTGTTAAATTGTCAAAGTGTATGTTTTTGTAATCTTGAGCATATTAACAGCAGGGGGTTAATAAAGATCTAACACAGAGAGTGGACTTTATCTCGCCAATTTGGATGTTAGCATCTGAACTTAGTCACCTTGGGCTGCCTTGTCAGTGGGAGGCAATGGCACGCAGTCAGTCAGAGGAGCAGGTCTCTACAAGCATCTGGTTGTCCTCACTGACTAGTGGGAGCTGGCAGTGATCAGCATAAATCTCTCTGCTCGAGATGTTTGAAGTTAGGTGAGATTGATTTTGTGCCAAGAATCCAGAAATGACATGTTGAAATGGATCTGCGGGTTTATCAGATTTCAGAGGTGCTAGCCGGATCACCACAGGAACAGAAATGGAATGTGAAGAAAGAGGAAATTCAGGTGAGGATAATCACAAGTCTTAGAGATAAATACAGAGAGTGCTCTACGCAGGATCTTAAGAAACACTGAGATGTGTTTGGGGCTGCACAGAGTTTTAATCAGGTTCTCTGATAATATATTTTACATATTTATAAAGCAAAAAGATACGGTTTTTTACGTATGAATAAATGTATATATATACATACATATAAAATAAAAGTACATTAAAAAACATCATCCTGAATAAACTGCATCTGGAACTAGCTGGTACTATGGAAGTGGCAGGTGCTGCAGCATCTTTTCCAGTTGGTGGCACAGACAACCTTGCTGTACAAATCCAGAAACACACAGTCATTACCAATTTTGTTAAAAATGCAGTGTTGTAGGCAGCTAAAGTTTCAAGTCAAGATGTCTTTATTGCTGCTAGTTTAGCAAGAAAAAGAAAACATACTGAAGCCTTAGCAGTGGGTTTGGATTTTTCCCCAAACTTGAAAAAGTGTGTTAAGAATGTAACAGAGCAGCTGAAGAAATTTGTATCTTTTCTTATAAAGGAGAAAGATGTTGATCTTGAATGTCATCGTTTTAAAAAATTGCGTCTCAAAAAATGTATGAACCACGATTGCACTTAATTTTTAACTCCAAAGAAAAATACCAGCAATCTCTGTTCTTCAACTCTGAGACTAAGCAGCTAGACATACCAGCAACAACTACACTGAGCGATTTTTAATTTGCTTCAACTTAGTAGCCACAATCTATACAAGAAGCAATTTCAGTATTAGAGTTGAAGAACAGAGATTGCCGGTATTTTATTTAAGGAATCATTATGATCAAATTAGCCTGGTTATCCAGAAAAATAAAGATTTGTCCATTCTCTTCAAAGCACAGAAAAGACCTACATAGGGGTTTTTTGCTGGAAGTTGGACTTCCCTGTCCCTCTATACTTCAGCAATATTACAGCAGTCCCACCCGTCACCCTGGTCTGTTAGTGCTGGTACAGCACTAATGTTTTTTGGAGTCTTCATTTTTCTGAAGAGCTCCAGATTCTGATGAAAAGATAAAGTCAGGATTTTGGTCCCCCTGGTCCTTCCCTTGGCGATTTGGGTTGCTTGAAGGCCTCCCTGGCAGCAGAGAAACTTCCGTTTTGGGCCTGGTTTTGTGAGAGAATAGGATTTGGGTCTTTGAGGATCCCTGGAAATCATTTGGGAGAGGAGCCTGGCACGGCAGCTGGGCTGGAAGGGTGCTGCTGCCTCACTAAGTGGCATTTGTTCCTGTTCACAGCATCCTTGACAGTGTTAGTCCAACCCTGATCTTGGCCAGGGATGGAGCAGGTAGCCTTGCAGAAGCTTTTTTAGAGATTCATCAGAAAATTTCCAAGGAAAACCAGGCACCTCAGAGACAAGAGGTGAGGTACCTAGCCAGGACAGGAGATAAATGCAGAGAACGTATCTCCTTAGGGCTCGGCTGATTTGCATCTCTCCTTATGAACCATGGACCTTTGTGTCAGCCAGGGATAGTGGGTGAGGAGGGTGGCTGGGGCATCGCTGGGATCTGTGGCATGGGGTTGTGCATGCTGGTCAGTGCTGGTGGGAGGGAAAAATAGAAAACATGAAAGAAATAGGGTGGGTGCTGGATGCTTTCATCTTCCAGTATATACCAGTTTTGCATAATTCAAAGGTTAATACCTTGGGACGGCATTTAACCAAAACATCTTCCTCTTCAGTAAAGTGGTTGGCCATAGATCAACTCTTTATTGAAATGTGGAGACAACTAATTGAATGCAAGTGTGGAGTTTGTGTGCAGGAACTGCTGAAGTCTGTAGCACATACAGCAGCTACTAACTCCCGGTGTTCTGTAAGCCAAGTTCTCGTGTTCAGCTGAATGTCTTCCCCATAATTTTCAGGATTGTGATACACTGCATCTTACAAATGTTCAAAATGATCGGCCTTTGAGTTTCAGATGACAAATTTAGCATTTAGCTATGAAAGATCTTACGTTCTTTTTACCTGTCCAGTAGATGGCTTCCAAGCATCAGAAAATGTAGTTCAATAAGCTCAGTTCTCCTGGCAATCTTTGATTGTCACACTTGCCTGGGTGATAGGGGTGGGTTGGCCCCGGCCAACAGCCAAGCACCCCCACAGCTGCTCACTCATTCCACCCCACTCCAGTGGGATGGGGGAGAAATCGGGAAGAACAGGAGCAAGACAGTTCTTAGGCATAAAGAGAGGGAAATCACTTACCATGCACTGTCATGGGCAAAACAGCTTCAACTTGGGGAATTTAACTTAATTTGTTGCCAATTAGCATAAATGTTTAATTAGTGATTTGGGTATTGGGAAACAAAAAAAGGCAAATGTTAAAACACTTAGGGAAAGAACACTCCTCCTCCTTTCCCAGGCTCGGCTTCGTTCCAGACTCCTCCTCTCCCTCTTGTTATCACCACAAGTCATACTCGGTCCCTTCAGTGAAGCAACGAGCAGTGCGGGGAGGGTGCGGTTGGAATGTAGTGATTCCTCTCTGCCCTTCCTCCTTTCTCACTCCTTTCCTATGCTGCAGTCTACCCCTTCAAGGGTGTACCTGCTCCAATATTGGCTTGGGATAAGTAAGTACTAAAACTCTTGGTAAGTTACATGTTAATTGCCAACTTCATAGAAGTCTTATTCAGCTTAATATAGCTTCTATCCATGCTATTGCAAAGAAAAAGCAAAAAGGAAAAAGTAAGTCCATGTTTTTGTTGTCTTCCTTCTTTGCTTCTTTAACGTCCTATCGTGTGCACCTATATTTTTACAGGACATGGATCAGAATAGAGCAAAAGGGTCTGGAGGAAGGGGCTCAGGAGGTAAGGGTTTAAAATCAATCCTGCATGTGAAAAATGGTATTAGCAAGGTTTGTCTTGCTTTTCTTAATAACGTCTTTAGGACTGTGGTAGCACAGAGGAGAAATAGTGATTTCTTGAGTTCTTGCAGACTGTAACAGGAGATAATGAGTGTTAGAAGAGAGATGGAGTGATTCTGAACATAATTCAGGAGATACAGGGGAACTCAAGGGATGACCTAATGGTGAAGAAAAGCCAGGTTGGTAGCAGTGTGAGGAAGATGGTATGGAAGAGACATGACTAGGAAAAGCAAGCAATTTCACCGAGGAAAACTTAGCAAGTTCACGGATACTTCCTAACTGTGTGTGAACTGCCAGTATATGACTGGAGATGGGAAATATATCCACAGAAGGTGTACTTGCAGCTCTTCTTGTCCTGCTAGCTAAAACATGACATATGAATAGATCATGCCTACCATAATGTAAGCTTCTCTCAGCCACCCTTTTGAAGTAGAGGACTTCACTGCTGTCAGTGTTCTCCAGAAGTGTAGAGGTGTTTCCTGCCTTTCCTGTATTGATGACTTCACTTAAGGCTTCCTCATGTTTGTGGATTGTGTCCCCACATTTGGCTGGCATTTACAGTGCTTCTGTTGCTGCAGCAGCAGGGATGGTACAGCCAAGAAACACTTCAGCCACCTTCTGTTAAAATTTTGAATGAGACATGAGTGAAACCACATGCTTTTGTTTAACAGGCTGTGAAAAGCCCAGGAGGGCTAATTACGGGGTACAGCTGATCAAATTGCACCACATATCTGTCTTCAGGGTCATCAAAGGTATATTCAGGGAAATGCTGCTGAACTCCCTCATTAGCCTTCTCAAGTTAGCTTTCAGCATGGGAGCTTCTGAGTGCTCAGTGATGGGCAACTAGACCACACTATATTACCTAAGTAAGGAGAAAAGTGGGAGTCAAACTTTAGACCCTGAGCACATTCAACAAGGTGAATTTCTTCACATCTTAGAGGTGCCATTGCGTTTGGTGTGAGCATAACTCCAGAAAGCTGCAGATATGGATATGTGGAATTGAGACGTAGAGCTTGCACCAAAGTCACCTGGACACAAGCAAAACTCTGCAGTGACCACCATGGGATGCTCTACTTAGTTTAGTAGCACAAGGCGTCCTTGGGTGTTGGACAAAAGATGTAAGCGGTTCATGTTGGCTGTTTCTTTAAAAGAACCCATGCAAACTGAACAAGGTTTTGGTTCTGTTCTGGGCAGCTCCAGAAGTGGTTCTACCTAGAAATACTCTGAATTACTCAAAGGCAGGGAAAAAAAAAGGTGTGACAGTTCAAACAGTAAAAGTGTTATACAAAGGTATTTGAACAAGGCATCAAATACATTTGTTCAGGCTGTAAGGGTGGCTTTTAATTAAAGAACTTCACAGTAGCATTAGTCAGGAAAGCTGGTTGGAACATTTGGTCCACCAAGTGTATTTCATCTAGGGATATAGAATACTGCATAGAAAAAAATATGATACATTCAGGAATCAAATTAGAGCTGTTTGAATTACAGCTGCTGATAGCCCAGTACTTTGGAAATGCAAGAAGAAGGGGTGAAGAAAGTAAGGAACATGATTTTAATAAAGACAGAAGAGAACACCCCTGTGTAGAAAGCCACCAGCCCCTTTATTGGTGGATATTTTATTGCCCTTTTCAAAGAAATACATAATTGAATATATAAATTAATATAATTCCAGTAAAATTAAGTGCATAAAATACTGGTTTTGATGAAGAGTATTCTTAGTTCCTTTCCCTCCCACCTATGTAATATCAAGTAGATCAAGAGACCTCACAGACAAGATTTGCTTTTTTCCCCCCTTGCTTAAAGAAGGATAGCTGATATTCTATGGGAGAAGGTATCACTAAAATGCCTTCATACCATAATCCTGAAATTCCTACTAGCTCCATACACATGGCAGCTCTGCTCTGGAGGTTTGCTTGGAAGAGGGAGGGATGCTATTGGTTGATAGGGGATGTAAAGGAAAAATAAAGTCTCTTCTATTTCATTTCTCTTTAGAAACACGGTGATTAGGAGAATAAAGCAGCACAGAAAGGCTGGGGAGTATAGGATGGAACCAGGCTTGGGTGATGCAAAACAAGGCATAAGGTGAGCAGCGCAAATACCATAACATAGTGGTAATGTGGCTGCCTAAAATTGTTCAGTAAATATGAAAATACTTGACATTTGACCCTGCATACCCAGTCTTCTGTATGACATTCCTCACTGAAGAGTGCTGGGGGGATAAAGATCACTACTTTTTTCTCATCTGACTGATGATCATCCTTTTCTGTCCTCTCAACTTGTGGTCCCAATGCCCTCTGCTGCCTGACATAATTCCTCACCGTGAGTTATAAGCTCAGGAAACAGCGTGATCAAATTCCTTGTACAAGAGCACTTACACAAATTTACAGAATATTTATTGGCATCCTGATGTCTTTAAAATCACTGCCTAGGTTCTTTACCCTCTAGCTTCATTGCCACCTCCCAGGTCCCTTCCAAAACATCAGCCTGTAGGGGCTGGCTCCATTTGGCAGCTGCCAGGTTGTGTTCTGAGCAGCACCTTTTCCAACAGCTGACGAGCACTTAGGTGTGCTGCAAAATTCAACTAGCTGCCAGGCTAGTATCTATCTGCATAAATTGAAGATTACTCTGGTCAACTTTGTCAAAATTCAATGGTAATCTATACACACTCATGTTGCAGAGCGTCACTCTGCAACACCTGATGTCTGCAGTGGGAAACGGGAAGAATCAGTCTGAGCTACGGCTTCCCATCTTTCTGAAAATGTCGCTGGTGAGTTCTGTTACAAATCATTTCTGTTTGGCTGGAAATGTCTGTTGTTCTTCTTCTCTGTGCTGACTTAAATTCAGGTTTGCACACCTCTGAATGTCTTAGTTCAGGTTACCCCATCTGTGTATTTCTGCCTAAATAAGGAAGTGCAGCAGCTTGGTCCATGGAATGCTCATAAACACAATGAATAATTTGTCAGCCTGGACTGTATGTCTAATTTGCTTTCAGGGAAACTAAGCTGCTGCCAGCAATCAGAGCTAGGTAGGAATACTGTCGCTTGATTACACAAATGAGTATTGGTATGCTAACTGTACCTTTGTGACCCCCAAATGTGAAATATTCATAGAAAAATACATACATGTTAACAGAGTTCACATCAACTACATTTTTGAAGCTGTTGAAAAAAAAAAGAAGATAGTTGTTGGTAATTTTAGTGCCCCAAATGCATGTAATTTAGTAACAAAACAAATGATTCCTCTGAGATGCTGGCAGCAATTAGAAATTCCCGGTTTCTTGCCAAGCAATGAAAATCTGCAGCCTTCAAGTGAAGCTACTTGTCCTCCTGCTTTTCTAAATTCAGTTTAGACTGTAGAGTTGAACTCTTTTATTTTCAGTTTTGGGGAGGCTGAGTGGAAAGGGGGATACTGTGACTACTGGCTGGGCTCAACTTTTAACAAGAACATGAATAGAAGGAGGAAGAACCCTAAATATTTCTTTAAGCTCTGTCTATAAGACACAAATTCCACAGCCTTAATCTTACCGTTGCAAATGCCCAAAGGATCTCTATTTTAGTTCAGCATCTTATTGATCAGTTCAGGCCTCCTATAGGGAGATTATTTTTTAACTGAATTTTTTCTGTATGTATTGAGAAGGTTTAATAACAGTACCGCAGTAAAGCGTTTATGGTGTAGCTGAGAGTTATGGTCTACTTCTTAGTAGAAGCCAGTGTACGTTGCCAGCTGCGTTCTGAGAAGAAATAGGCTGACACCATTCACAAAGCCACTTCTAGTACCACAGTTGGCAGAGGGGTAACAGACAAGGGCTTCAGTAGCCCTGGTCTTCCTCGTTGAGGAAGGCTGATGCAAGGTCAAGCCAGACATGGAGAGCTGCGTCTTGTCAGGGAGCAAGAACCAAATGCAGAAGGCAGGAGCGAGTATCAACCAGTGGGAGCCTGAGGAGCTCGTCAGCTGGAGAGTAGTTGCAGAGCAGGCACAAATATATTCCTTGTTCCAAGCAGGTATTTGCAAGGGCAGCCACATCTGAGCAACTCCAAAGGCTTGTTCATTAGGAAGACTTATGAACATCAGCTGAGAGGGATTTGTTCCAAATGAATGGATCTAGTTCATTTGATTAATGAACTGAAAAAGATCTTGAGGCTGATCTGTTGACTCATTAGAGTAAAATGCCACTTTTTTTCCTTTGAGAAAACAGTAAAGGGGACTCAGGAATTTGAGGGCTGTAATAAAAGCCACTTATTTTCTTGATTTTTGATACTAAAATACAATTTTTACGGTGGAGCTTGCATACTCTGAGAGTTCTTTGGGATATTGTATTGTTTCAGTAACAAAACTGAAGGCTGCTTCTCTTGATGTCTTGACCTTAATGGCACACTATATCACAAAGTACACCTGACTACAAAAGACACCTCTCATTAGATCTGAAGCCAGGCTTGCAGGTTTGCCATCTGTACAGCTCATGAGGGTGGTCTCTCCGTGCTCCTTGGTGGCTGCACAAATGAGCTTTTATCCCATAACCAAGCAAATGTGATGGATACAGACATGCCAGTCTCCCTAGGCAGAACATTACAACTCATCACTTGACTTCCTCTTGATCACTTCTCCTAGCAGCTCCATATGGTGGTTTTGCTTCTCACTGTTGGTCGTTCATCTACCAAATTACTCTCAGGCAGTCAGGCAGATTCGTGATCTTTCTCACTAAAGACGAGGTCACAGCATTTCAAAGGAGAAGCTGGTGGCTGCATGATTCTCAACTGAGATCTGTGTCAACAAATCCTACCAGTAGAATTTTTTCCCTGAGAAAAAACAGCCTGATGTTGCAGCCAGAAGTTGTTGTGTAGTTCATAGACCAAGTACTTCATCATGTAATCCAGCTGATGGGGTGTTTCACAGCTGGGTTCAGGTAACTTCAGAAGTCTGATAGCAATTAATGCAGTCACACTAACAGAGAGTCAGTTTTAGCAGCAGCAGCAACCATGCTCTTTTACACAAGCAAAGTGCTTCTTTTTTTCCCTGCTATTGAATGAAAACAAGACTCAGCTGTTTTCTTCTTTACAGTATCATAAAAATGTATACATCTTTTGCAGATTTAATGTAAGATCTGGAGCAGTAACTCTAATTCTAAACTTTCTCTGTAAGCTGAAAGAAAACTGAATATTCAAGCAATCAGTAAAGGAAATGCATATTTAGTTTTATGGGTGGAAAAGGTGGGGCAACCTGCATATATACGTTTCTTATATTTCTGCCTCATAAAATTGCTGGAGATTTGCATTTAGCATCATTATTTGGTTTCTGTAGGTCTCTATTTGCTCTCTTTTTTTTTTAATGTGGAAACTGGGAAGGAAAAAAGGCATGAAACATACAAATTGTTCAGGGAGGTTTATTTAACTAATTGAGCCACCAAGTGTTCTGGTCTGGGCAATAGTCAGTAGAAAGTATTGCTGGCTTACTCGGACATACTAATCGACAAGAATGTTGATTTACTAAGAGCACTCTAAAAAAAAAATATTTCTATATATATTTTCCAATTAGGAAAACCATATAGAAAATCATATATATGTATATATGAGCTTCTCTTTGTTTAATAATGAAAAATATTAGCTACATCATACTGTAACTTATTTTAATAAATATTTTTCTCAAATGCATAGACAATATATTTATTTATTTTAATCTTCATGCATCTTCAAATGTGTAAACTAAGCTTGTTCAGGAAAATCGTGAAGCAGGTTTTTAACGGTGCCTTTGTTTTTTTCTTTTTGTGAAGACATGTTCTTTTAATAGCTTAGACTGGTGCACCATGAAAAATAGTGACAGTTTTTTATTTGCAAACAGCTGTAATTTTTACCAATGATGTATAGGTTATGTTGATATGATTCACACATGCTCAATTTTTCTGTTCAGGGGACTGAAAAAAACCCACCCACTGCATCAAAGCCACAACCTACGTATTTTTCTCAGTCATTTAAAAAAGGAACAGAGCATGCTGGAGCTGCCTTTTTGTTTGGCAGACAGCAGCACGCCAATTTAGAGCTCAATTAGTAAAATATAAAACTGGAAACTGGGAAACTGGAAAACAGAATGTATATACACCTGTCATATATGCACCTGTACATAAATGTACAAGGTAGGAGACACATCTTTTTAAGAATACATCTCCAAAAACTCTAAAAAATGCAGGGGTGCTAGAGGGAAAAAAAAAACCCACACAAATAATATGTAATTATAGAACTATATCATGGATATTGTATTGCCCATTTCACTTTTACTCGTGGGTTTTCCCCATCTATTTTCTTCTGAATGGTATTCCCCTATAATCACAAGCAAAACTGATCACCCAAATGTTTCTAATTGTACCCGTTAAAACTTTAGAGCAGTTTTCAAGTAGCTGTAATTAGCAAAGAAGGTAAGAATTGCTGGCAAGCACCAAGATGCATTAAATAAGGTAAAAACAATAAAAAAATTTTTTCATGGTGTCTTATGGGTTCTTTTTCTATCAAAATCTCAGTTGCTGGCATCCTTTACCAGAAAGTACCAAGTACAGAAATATTTCAGATCTATAAAATATGATCTCTTATATTACACTGAATGTCTTTGCTCTGTATTTTCATGAACTTTCTAAAGGATGCTAAAGTTGTCTCAGCTAAAAATGACCAAAAAATTAATCCAAATGAAACTGTATGTAAGAAAAAGTTCTTACTTGTAAACTTACATTAAAAGAAACTGAACATTCCAAGTAACACTGAACACTCCACCTCCTCCTCATAAACAGTAGTAAGAAAATAGACCGAAGTCTTTTAGAGGAGAATAATGTGTATGTCATTCGGGAACCACAGTCCAGTTTCCTATACAAAGCTGTATGCAATGAACACTGATGCATTTTATCACTCTGTATGCATCTAACCCCTTCGGACTCTTCCAGGTAAAAGCGTTTTGCTTTGCAAAGAGCCTTAACTCTCCTGAGTTGAGGAAATCAGAATTCCAAAATACCACATGCAGCTGCTGCTTCACTGTGTGCTTTCTTATCCCTCCACAGTTTCAGCCTGGGGAAAAAATCATTAAAAAAATGTAAGCACTTTGGGCAAAAGTATATTAAGCTGCAATATTTTCCTCAGTTTCGGTATCTACTAATTCGGTTATTGCTGTATGTGTGATTTTAAAAAAAGTCTATGTTGGGATATATGCTCTTATTTGTAATGACAAAGTTGAACTGTTGTACCTTACACTTAGAAAAGGATATGGGAAACTTGCAGTAACAAGTAAACCCTGCTGAACTCATTTCAGGCTGAATCAGCAGCCCATGGTTTTCTGCATGTGTTTTTGCAAAACTATAACACTGAATTTCTTTATACTGGTAGTGCTTTATGATCATCTTCATTCATGTCTCCATGATTTTGGGATTGATCTTGGTACTGTGGGGTTGAGATTGAAATCCCAATTTTCTTTTCTGCTAAGAGGCTGAATCTCACCTCTCCCATAGGTATTGGAGCTATACAGGCACCCCGTGGGAAATTATGGCAACAGGAGAACTAGACTCCTAAGTGAAATAGTCTGAGCTATTAATAGATGATGTACAGGGCAACAGGCATGGCTTTGGTTTTTACTGTAGACTTTAGTGATACTTAGTTTGCCTACTTTGCAGATGGAATTTTAAAAATACAAGTTTTAGATGTTTTGGGAGTAATAAAAAGATCTTGGGTTTACATGTCTAAATTCTGCTTAAGCCTCATTCTTAGACAGTAACAGGACTGTTAAAATATCTTCAACAAAAGTAAACAGATACTCTATTTTTTCCTGTATAGATACATCTATCTTGCTTGGTCTTAATATTCAGAGAGTTTTTTACAAATATGTCATAACCAAGCAAATGTGATGGATACAGACATGCCAGTGTCTCCCTAGGCAGAACATTACAACTCATCACTTGACTCCATCTTGATCACTTCTCCTAGCAGCTCCATATGGTGGTTTTGCTTCTCACTGTTGGTCGTTCATCTACCAAATTACTCTCAGGCAGTCAGGCAGATTCGTGATCTTTCTCACTAAAGACGAGGTCACAGCATTTCAAAGGAGAAGCTGGTGGCTGCATGATTCTCAACTGAGATCTGTGTCAACAAATCCTACCAGTAGAATTTTTTCCCTGAGAAAAAACAGCCTGATGTTGCAGCCAGAAGTTGTTGTGTAGTTCATAGACCAAGTACTTCATCATGTAATCCAGCTGATGGGGTGTTTCACAGCTGGGTTCAGGTAACTTCAGAAGTCTGATAGCAATTAATGCAGTCACACTAACAGAGAGTCAGTTTTAGCAGCAGCAGCAACCATGCTCTTTTACACAAGCAAAGTGCTTCTTTTTTTCCCTGCTATTGAATGAAAACAAGACTCAGCTGTTTTCTTCTTTACAGTATCATAAAAATGTATACATCTTTTGCAGATTTAATGTAAGATCTGGAGCAGTAACTCTAATTCTAAACTTTCTCTGTAAGCTGAAAGAAAACTGAATATTCAAGCAATCAGTAAAGGAAATGCATATTTAGTTTTATGGGTGGAAAAGGTGGGGCAACCTGCATATATACGTTTCTTATATTTCTGCCTCATAAAATTGCTGGAGATTTGCATTTAGCATCATTATTTGGTTTCTGTAGGTCTCTATTTGCTCTCTTTTTTTTTTAATGTGGAAACTGGGAAGGAAAAAAGGCATGAAACATACAAATTGTTCAGGGAGGTTTATTTAACTAATTGAGCCACCAAGTGTTCTGGTCTGGGCAATAGTCAGTAGAAAGTATTGCTGGCTTACTCGGACATACTAATCGACAAGAATGTTGATTTACTAAGAGCACTCTAAAAAAAAAATATTTCTATATATATTTTCCAATTAGGAAAACCATATAGAAAATCATATATATGTATATATGAGCTTCTCTTTGTTTAATAATGAAAAATATTAGCTACATCATACTGTAACTTATTTTAATAAATATTTTTCTCAAATGCATAGACAATATATTTATTTATTTTAATCTTCATGCATCTTCAAATGTGTAAACTAAGCTTGTTCAGGAAAATCGTGAAGCAGGTTTTTAACGGTGCCTTTGTTTTTTTCTTTTTGTGAAGACATGTTCTTTTAATAGCTTAGACTGGTGCACCATGAAAAATAGTGACAGTTTTTTATTTGCAAACAGCTGTAATTTTTACCAATGATGTATAGGTTATGTTGATATGATTCACACATGCTCAATTTTTCTGTTCAGGGGACTGAAAAAAACCCACCCACTGCATCAAAGCCACAACCTACGTATTTTTCTCAGTCATTTAAAAAAGGAACAGAGCATGCTGGAGCTGCCTTTTTGTTTGGCAGACAGCAGCACGCCAATTTAGAGCTCAATTAGTAAAATATAAAACTGGAAACTGGGAAACTGGAAAACAGAATGTATATACACCTGTCATATATGCACCTGTACATAAATGTACAAGGTAGGAGACACATCTTTTTAAGAATACATCTCCAAAAACTCTAAAAAATGCAGGGGTGCTAGAGGGAAAAAAAAAACCCACACAAATAATATGTAATTATAGAACTATATCATGGATATTGTATTGCCCATTTCACTTTTACTCGTGGGTTTTCCCCATCTATTTTCTTCTGAATGGTATTCCCCTATAATCACAAGCAAAACTGATCACCCAAATGTTTCTAATTGTACCCGTTAAAACTTTAGAGCAGTTTTCAAGTAGCTGTAATTAGCAAAGAAGGTAAGAATTGCTGGCAAGCACCAAGATGCATTAAATAAGGTAAAAACAATAAAAAAATTTTTTCATGGTGTCTTATGGGTTCTTTTTCTATCAAAATCTCAGTTGCTGGCATCCTTTACCAGAAAGTACCAAGTACAGAAATATTTCAGATCTATAAAATATGATCTCTTATATTACACTGAATGTCTTTGCTCTGTATTTTCATGAACTTTCTAAAGGATGCTAAAGTTGTCTCAGCTAAAAATGACCAAAAAATTAATCCAAATGAAACTGTATGTAAGAAAAAGTTCTTACTTGTAAACTTACATTAAAAGAAACTGAACATTCCAAGTAACACTGAACACTCCACCTCCTCCTCATAAACAGTAGTAAGAAAATAGACCGAAGTCTTTTAGAGGAGAATAATGTGTATGTCATTCGGGAACCACAGTCCAGTTTCCTATACAAAGCTGTATGCAATGAACACTGATGCATTTTATCACTCTGTATGCATCTAACCCCTTCGGACTCTTCCAGGTAAAAGCGTTTTGCTTTGCAAAGAGCCTTAACTCTCCTGAGTTGAGGAAATCAGAATTCCAAAATACCACATGCAGCTGCTGCTTCACTGTGTGCTTTCTTATCCCTCCACAGTTTCAGCCTGGGGAAAAAATCATTAAAAAAATGTAAGCACTTTGGGCAAAAGTATATTAAGCTGCAATATTTTCCTCAGTTTCGGTATCTACTAATTCGGTTATTGCTGTATGTGTGATTTTAAAAAAAGTCTATGTTGGGATATATGCTCTTATTTGTAATGACAAAGTTGAACTGTTGTACCTTACACTTAGAAAAGGATATGGGAAACTTGCAGTAACAAGTAAACCCTGCTGAACTCATTTCAGGCTGAATCAGCAGCCCATGGTTTTCTGCATGTGTTTTTGCAAAACTATAACACTGAATTTCTTTATACTGGTAGTGCTTTATGATCATCTTCATTCATGTCTCCATGATTTTGGGATTGATCTTGGTACTGTGGGGTTGAGATTGAAATCCCAATTTTCTTTTCTGCTAAGAGGCTGAATCTCACCTCTCCCATAGGTATTGGAGCTATACAGGCACCCCGTGGGAAATTATGGCAACAGGAGAACTAGATTCCTAAGTGAAATAGTCTGAGCTATTAATAGATGATGTACAGGGCAACAGGCATGGCTTTGGTTTTTACTGTAGACTTTAGTGATACTTAGTTTGCCTACTTTGCAGATGGAATTTTAAAAATACAAGTTTTAGATGTTTTGGGAGTAATAAAAAGATCTTGGGTTTACATGTCTAAATTCTGCTTAAGCCTCATTCTTAGACAGTAACAGGACTGTTAAAATATCTTCAACAAAAGTAAACAGATACTCTATTTTTTCCTGTATAGATACATCTATCTTGCTTGGTCTTAATATTCAGAGAGTTTTTTACAAATATGTTGACACTGTTCTTTAAAACTAACTTCAGAAATTCAACAGAATCCCATAGACATTCTTCTTAGCATCCGTAATTTCAGTATTTTTGCAATTTGTGCACGTATATTTATTATTTTCCAGTACTGAAAGCAAGACACTACCTTTGCCCTGAAGACTTTGCAAAGAGCAACTGTCCTCTGGTGGAAAATATAGCATGGTCAATGGATACAAGTGATCATATATGGCCCAAGCTCTAAATTAAAGTTATTATGACTAACATATTATTCTCACACATCTATGCAAAATACTGAAAGCAGCTGTGTGCAAAAAAAAAAAAAAGTAAACACTGCACTGTTGTTTTATCTAATGCACTTAATAGTTTATGTAAATCTGTTGCTCAGAAATGTTACATACTTTGAGCAAGTAAGACTAATTTTTTTAAATACACATAGTTATTAGAATATGGAACTGAATATACAAATCACAAAGAGGGTTTGTTTTGAGGGATCTGTTTGTTTAAAATGGATCATCTAGGAAAAAAAATAGTCTTGAGGGGTTGGTTGTCTAAAAAAGGATCATCTCAGAAAAAAACACTTCATCACTTCCACAGCCTTTGGAAAGAAAACTTCAGGACTTTATGCTCAAGTCCTTTTGCCTATTAAACTTGGTAGTACAAGGTGTTTGCTTTGTTTAATCTATAATATTCTAGACACATGTATAAATTCTTACTGCACTTTCATTATACCCATTTCTTTTCCCTTTAACATTAAATTATTTAGTGTTGTTGCATGCTTTTTGACAGCTACTGCATTCAGTCCCCAAGACACTTTTCTATTTGCAAGCTAAAATTATTCTTTAGATTTCTGAAAGTTAAAAGGCAATGACTAATACACAACTCTTTTGCCACACTTGATCTTGTGAAATGTGTCATGGAATTTTCAATTATTTCCTGATACTACATACCGGCATTAAACCCCAAAATACCCTCTGCTAAGAAAACAAATTTCATGTATGTTTGCAGTATATTATTTACAAGAAGCAGAGAGAAACCTGATTTTTAGAAGTACTTTACATAAGGGCTGAACTGATGAATATTCTCTTGAACTACATTTATCAATTCAACTATATCCAATTTGAAGATTTTGAACTTCTTCCAGTTGTTCTTGTAGAGGGAGCGTTGGGCGGTGAGAGTGTACTTTTCTGTTGAATTTATTTATTCAGCTGATGACGTTTGGAATACTTTTTTTCAGTTAATACAAAGTTTTACCAGGAATATCCCTACTTTGGGTATTTAGTTTCGGTCTTTTTGTGATGAAGAGAAAATAATTTTAGTCATGTGATTGACATAAGCTCCATCTGTAAGCAGAAAAATATAAATGGAAAAGATTGCACCCATTTTTTTCAAGTTCCCTTGGCAAGCATTACTGTAATGCAGCCTGACATATGACATCATAGCAAGGTTTTCTTTTAATAACTCTTGAGAAGGGAAACGTAATTTGCTGTTTAGGAACTTTCTGTTATGAGGGAACAGTTTCAAATGCAGGAAGCATGGAATTTGAAAATTTCATTTTATAACCTAGGTACAGTTCGTGTATTTTGCAGTGTCATTCTGTAATACACCATTTTCCTCTTGACAAAGAATAGGTCTAGGTCGCATCTTCGCCTACGTGACAAAGCTCTATGGAATTATTCTGCTGTTAGCTCTCTGAAGGGTTGTGAAATGATCAGGCAACAAGTCTCCCCCATAAAGTTGCTGAGGGAATGGTAAATGTGCATCACTAAGAAACTAAAAAAGAAATTTAACTTAAAAAAGCAGACAACTGTAATGATTCTTAAATGCTACTGAATTTAAATTATTTTAATTATAGGAACATGGGAAACAGTTGGGTATATTTGAAGTGGACTTGAACAGGAGTAATTCTGAAATGACCAGTGTGAAACAAGAATGCATTTTGAGACAAACCTGTTGGGCAAGCATTTGTTCAGAGAGAGATTTTTCTAAGGTGATGTCAGTGCCAAGAGCAGCTGTACACAGATTTAATCCGCAAGAAGGGCAGTGATTCAAAAAAATTTAAGGGAGTTTTTTCTTTTTTTTTTTTT
>KZ505649.1:800805-812733 GCA_002844005.1 Limosa lapponica baueri | reverse complement strand
GTTCCAGACTAAGTAGCTTGCACTCCACCAAGACTTCTAGATTGTCTGGTGAATGTCTTCCCATCTTTTACTTTTTTCTGTTGGTTCAGGGACACTTTCAAACATGGTCACTGTCATCTGGTGCTGTGAGGGCTTTTTTTAAATAAAAAAAGCCGTGAGTAACTTAGAGTGATTTATTTTTCCAGTGCATATGTATTGGTTAGATGTGGAAATGGTTATACACCAGTATTCTGGCTGTTATCCAGCAAGTATTATAAAGAGTCAGTTGTGTTCAATTATGGTCATCTTAGTATCACATATGTTCAGAAGAACATACGAGAGATTGTTTTTAAAGTGCAAAATCTTTGGGGGGGGTGGGGGGTGAAAGGGGGGGAGAAATCAGTAAAATGATAACATACAAGTTGGTGGCTTTTCCTTTCAAGATTTTTGACTTAATCTGTCTTCTCTCAACTTCCAGCTTTCTGAAAATCTGCTGAGCAAATATGACTGGATCAATCAGTGGCAGCTGAAACAGAAACTGGGCAGGAAGATGGGAGAAATAAGAGAGGAAATTAAAGATTATTTAATACTTCTAAGAAAAAAGGTTGGAAAAGTATTTGTTTATTCTTGGTCACTTGCAAATGAGGCAAATGACAAACATTTTTGAATGTGGTGAATTCAGCATAAGGATGCTTTCATGAATGAAAAAAGTCGCTTTTCTGTATGTACACTGCAAAAAAATACTCAAGAAAAGAATCAGATCTGTGGGAGTTTTCTGGTCTTCCACTGCATGTATTAGTGTGGTGCTAGAATTAATTTCTAAGCTCTGCAGAAAACTATTAATTAGGTTTCAATGGAGAAGTAAATGTAACAAAGTAACATTTTGCCTCTGTTATTTCTTGTATTCACTCCAAGGAATGATGAATACCATGGATAAATGCTGCTGCTACCTTGAGCAGGTCATGGAAAGGAAAAAAGTATAGAATAATGCTGAAGTAATTTCAAAGCAGTTGTTTTTGTTCCATGTTTATATGTTTTTATTCTGGGTGACATAACAGGGAAATGGTTACACTTGTTCAGTGTTTGGAGTATATTACCTAGCCCCATCTTTCCACCCCCTGAAACTCTGGAACCTATTTAAAAACTCTTCAGTTGTTCTTGTCTTACAGTGCATGCATATTCTCTTTTTTGGAAGGCATTTAAGTTTTTAAAGGCTGCATTCAAGCAGTTTCTGAGGTCAGGAATGAAATATGCATGCTGAGTAACTGAAATGTAAAGAGTTTAAGAATGTAGGATTTATGATACAAACAAGCAGGGTATTATCTTATTGCTTATTGTCCCATGACAATATTTGTTTTGCCACCTTGCAACAATTCCCAACATCCCCTTCTTTTGCTTTGCTTAAGGACTAGTTTAAGCAAAATCAGACTAACTCGATCTTGATAGGACTACAGCTGTGGAAGTATTGTTGAGTGTTTTTAAAAAAGCACAAAGCCCTTCATAAATTAAATCCTGAGTGCCTGTGCTGTGCATCTGACAATTCACAAATAATTTTTTGCAGGTCTTGCACGGTGATGGCTATTGAAACATGTTCTGTGTGGTGTTGTTTTTGGTTTTTTTTAATAGTGGAAGAATATAAGTGAAATCAAGGGTCCTATTGAGAAACAAGAAGCTTGTGATAAATTGTTTACAAATGAAGAGGAGGAGTATAGTCTCTATGAAGCACTGAAGTTTTTGATGCTTAACACCGCCATTGAATTATACAACGATGATAAAAATGGAAGGAGAGTTCCTGTCTTCTCATGGTTACTGTTTGCACGGGATACATCTAGCAACCCTTGTCAGTTAATGCATAATCACTTGAATCATATTGGTCACAGTGGAGGCCTTGAACAAGTAAGGAGAGATTGTTTTACAGTGTTATTTTCCTGTCTTGGTGGTCTTAGTTTCAAGTGGTTTAAGAGCTCATCCAGCTTTCACCTAGTCTTTTATTGGGAAAAATATAGTAGAAATGCATGTCTGTAGTAAGGATATGTAAAGGCCTTCCTTTAAATGTTGACTTTTATGTGGCAACTGACACTTAGGTAGCATCAGTCTTTGGAAATACTGTTTTCTTCTAATACAGAAATATTTGTATTAATCTCTTAATCCTTAGGTTTTATCATGATATTTTTATAAAAAAGCTAATACTCAAATTAGGAAGAGAAGATCGTGTGTAATACATATACTGGTTGAATTCTGATAACCCCATGACAGTTACTGCCTTGTTTGTTGCAGAAATGATATGTCTATCACAAAAAAGCCCCAAAACAAAATGTAGTGGTTAATGAGCTAAATAAGTGGAAAGGCTTTAGAACATTGATTTAAAAAAAAAATCCCATTGAATATGTTACAAGTGGGGTATTGCAGTTGTGGTATACAAGTTGTGGTATTGCACACGTTCCTGTGCAGCCTGCCCTGGGTGGACCTGCTTTGGCAGGGGGGTTGGACTAGATGATCTCCAGAGGTCCCTTCCAACCCCATATCATTCTGTATTCTGTAAATACACTACTTGGTTATAGACACTGGAAACATGGAAGTATTTATGTTTTGCTTGTGTTTATTAGCTTAAAAATTTGACAACTAATATAGATGAGACAGGTTGCTGGTACTGTTAAATTAGCTGATTACTTGGCGACTTTCTGCTGTCTAGTTTAGTCAATAAGTAATGTTGCATATTTTGTGACTTTTTTTTTTTTTTTTTTTTATTTCAGTGCGATTCTTTTTAAACTGTTATTTAGAACAGGGTCTGCTTGTCACTGTGGTAGACAAGATAAAGACTTTCCAGCTTCTTTCTCTGAATTCCTTCTGATATCAAGAGGTTCTGTAAAGGCTTTCCATCTGCTTTTTATTTGGCTGGAGAGTTCAGAGTATCCTCTAAGAGAGAAAGGATCAGTGTCTGGAATCCATTCTTGACTGGTTTAGTGACTTAATGGGATGAATACTGATATGAGAGAATGTCCTTCCTACCTGTTTGTGGCAGTGGGGAAGTGGGTTTCTCTGTATAAAGTAGCTTTTCTTTCGGACTGTTATCCTGCTCTGCCATTGTTGGGTCTGAAGAGTTCCATACTAAAGGCATGGTGTCTTAGGGGTATTTATGCAGAAAATCACAACTAACTTGAATGATTGAGATGCTGGATGAGAGATGCTCATGTATATGTATTCTCGTTTACTTTTCTTTATATTTTTTCTTTTGAAAAATTACATCTCATATGTATTGGTTTAGTATTTTCATGAGAAATACCTTGTAAAAGGTATGTTAAATTTTAAACATCATATTTCTGTTTTTTTCCAATGTAGGTGGAAATGTTTCTCCTTGCTTATGCGCTGCAGTATACCATCCAAGTGTATCGATTATATAAATACAGTACTGATGAATTCATCACCCTTTATCCCAATGACCCGGAGGAGGACTGGCCTGTGGTGACTCTCATAACTGAGGATGACAGACATTATAATATTCCAGTCAGAATGTGCCAAGAAACTGTGCTGTAAACAAGTGATTTTTTGCAGACGAACCTGTGCTGCTTATTGAGGTTTCCAGTGCTGTTTTGAAACAGGATGATGATGAAATCTGCATTAATAAATCTACAACTTGAAATCCGTGTTTTAGGAATTTACATCTGACTGATGTCAGATGGGTACTAGCTTAAAGAGTAAAAAATTTTTGCTAGTATGGCTTTTGTTGCTCATTAAAAAAACAAAACAAGCCAAAACAAGGGAACTTCTGCAGTCCTTGTTTTTGAAGGCCTTACTCTGAATAGAAATGCAAAAACTATAGATTTACTTCTTTTAAGAAGACAGGTGAGGCTCTGTAGTAAGACATGAGCTGACCTCAAATAATGAGATAATGATGAATTGAAATTTCTAGAAAAGCTGGCAGCGTCCTGGCTGATATTTGTAATGCTGCTTAGAAGCAATTTGTACACATCTTGGGTCTTGGGAAGCAATATCATTCTTTTGCAGCTGGAATTTAATGCCTGCCATGGCTTATGCTATAAGGAATGTTTTTCAAGTTTTCCAGTGCTTTGGGGTTTTTCCAACATGAATATCTCTTACTCAGAATCCAGTTGTCTGTTACACAGAAAATAAAGAGCTCTTCCCCTTTCAACCCTTTGGGAGGATCATGGCAAAGAGACTTCATAGTAAGGGAGTAGAGAAGTTGTTTATTAGTGGGTCACAAATTCAAAACCTCCTCAGAATTCCCTCCTCAATTATGATAGCTGGTATGAGATAACCACGTGCCCACTAACTTCCATGTCTGTTCATGTTCCTGTAATGTTAATTCTCGCTGGCAGCTGCTGTGAAGAACATCAGGATTTTAATTTGCCCAGGGAGTGCAGTAGGTGGAAGTAAACTTCTGGTGCAACTTCTCCACTCTTGGAAGGAGTATCTGGGAGGTTCTGTTTCTGCTTAGAATTATTAATTATGCTTTAAATTGGAGGAATACTGAATATATCAGATGCTGGGAGTGCTGACATACCTTAACAAAATAAGTAAATAATAAAACCTTCACCGTTAGCATAAAAGTGAAAGTATGCCCTATAGATGATTCTTGGAACAAGAGAGTGAAAGCTGATTTAAATGAAATGCTGTTCATACACAGATCACTTGGCTTCTCTTGGAGGGCCTTCTTGTATAAAAGGGGTAAGATTCTAAAAGCTACTTTTCAGCTAAATATTCTGGAGGAAATGACCTGCAAAACTTCCAATTCTGTCTTGTTCTACTTAAAATTGTTTGTTAACTTTTATTGTGAAAGGTTATTACACAATGAGAATGTGTATTCACCATGTTCTCAAATGTGTTTAGACACATCTTAAGGACATCTATCATGTCCTCGGTGTTACATTTATCGTGTTGTCTTTGCCTTTTAAAGCAACTACTTTGATCTGTTACTGAAAACTTCTGGGAGCTACAAGGGAATAAAAATAAACCAATTCATCTGGCAGTATTTTATTTTCTTGTTTTATGTCCTGTTTTGTCCCTAGCTTTATATTTTTGAGTTTTCAGTGTTGAAATCCTTGTTCGAGTCAGTTATTTCTTGAAAGCTGCACGTATGTGAAGCAAGTAACTATTGGCTCGCTGCTTCCTCATGGACAGCAAAAAAAAATTTCCCTGAATTACTGTTACCCAAGTAACACTGAAGGGGAAAGAAAAAAATTAAATTTTTCAACTCACTGAACTCTGATAGAAAATTTGTAGCTATGTTTTAAATAAATGAAATTATTTAAATCTTAATGTCTTCTAATTGTGATATTCTTGAGATTAAAACTTAACACCTCTTTGAAAAAGGCCTCTTTACCATATGCTTGGAGCCACTGCTTTGAATGTGTGACAAAAGCCTCTGAAGTTGAGGCTTTTTAAGGGCTGAGTTTGCAGCCGTTGGGCCTGTAAAGAATTCACATAATGGGCTTGTGTGTTGGACTGAGCACAAGGTACAGCAAGGTACACCTTAACGTAGTGTTCCTGCAGACCCTGAGTAACAAACAGTAGAAAAACTGATGTTGCCTTGTATTTTTCATCCCTCTTTTTGGAGATGAGCCTGTGCTGTGGTGTGCAGTATATTGATTTAACTTTAAAATTTAAATATAAAATTGACAGCTGACAGTTTGTCATTTATACTTATACAGTGGATAAACACTGCTTTCCTGTTGCGTCCCCTCCCCCTGGAAACTTGTATGTCACCAGAATGGCAGACATGGTCACAAATCCCATTTTAGGCATTGAAGGAAGGGGTGACATGGAGCTCTTGCGCATGCAAGAGCAGGGCTTGATTCCTGATCTCATGTCCTTGGTATTTAGTAGCGTTGGTTGTGCAGCCACTGCCTCTTCTTGTCTTCTGGATGTGATTGCCATTGATTTCCCCAGTCCGCTGAATAAACAGAAAGAGTCAATAAAATAAATGAAATGGATGTGTGGGGTGGAAAAGGAAGAGGAATAAAGGTCAAATCAATTCTGCCTCCTGCCCTGATGTCCGTGAGTCCTACGTGTGAGTAAGTATATATCTGCTGTGCTTCCAACATCCTAAAGGAAGCAGATGCTTCACTCAACACCTGACACACTTTGTTAGATACAGTCCAGTTTTTAGTACTGTAGTATGTGAGCTCCTAGGGGTTAGCAGAGTTGAAGAAAGTTCTCCCTGGCTGATGTTTGTGTAGTTTGTGTGCTTTTCGTGCAAAAAATAACTTCATCCGCTTCAGGCCTGTCTTTTATCCCTGTATTAACATTACTGTTGTGTCAAACTTCTGCCCTTTATGCTTTTTGGGGAAGGAGGTGTGCGTTCATTGTGTTCTTCAGACCCATTTTAGCATACTTGCAGGTGCTAAATGGAAACATCCTGCTTTCTCTCGTAGTGCTTTGACTTGGGCTGCCTGATTCCTTTTTAAAAAGTGTTGTATTTTTCACTAAACACAGTTGTGGTCTGCACAAAGCTTTATTTTTTTTGTCTTTCTTTGGTCTCCAGGTAAGACATTATAAGGTTAAGGGATGCTTATCCTCCAGCTTCCTTTCTGTTGGTGGAAGCGTGTAGCAAAAGTTCTTTGTGTGAGGGAAAAGAGAGGTTCAGGTGGTCTTGCTGGGCTGGGAGGAGGGGAAGAAAATGGGATTGTACCATGTGGGAATAGCTGGCTGTGGATCGAGGGATGTGCTGAGCTGGAGCTGCAGCAAAGCTTAGGCTGGGTATGGCTCTGAGAGGCTCGTGCTGGAACCAGCCTGGTTGTGTCCTGTGGGAGCTCACCCCAGAACCTGGCTGCCCCAGGGAGCTGCAGGTGTGTTTGGTTCAGGACTGCAACTTTAGCTGAGTCATAGCTCAACCAAATCTCAGTCAAGTTTATTTTTGTGTGACAGTGACAGCCCTGTCATCAAAAACTAGTGGAGGGTGAAGAGCAAGGTGGAAGCTTGTTTCTCACCAGAATGGCAGACATGGTCACACATTCCCTCTTAGGTGTTAACAGGAAGTGGGGAGATGGGGCTCTTGCGTTGTGTATGGAGAGCAGGGCTCGATTCCTGATCTCGTGGCCCTAATATTTCGTAGTGTTGGTTGTGCAGCCCCTGCATCTTGTCTTCTGGACATGATTGCCATTTGTTGCCCCAGTTCACTGGCTGGCAGGGTAGGACTGAGACTGAAGGTGGCCAAGCATACTTTATGAATGCTCCCTTTTTTGGTAATTGTGGAAGACGACAGGCAGCACATTCCGGAAGCTCACTGCTGGAGGATTAATCATGCTATGACATTGACTAACGTGATTCAAGCTGGACAGATTCAAAGAATATTTCCGTGTATAGATTTCTTGAGGAGGAGAGCTTCAACCTCTGAGAAACAGAAAGGAAATGATACTAATTCAACAGAGTTAAAAGTGAAATGTGGAAGGTTTAGCGTGGTAGAGGCCTCTCAAGAAGTGTGGCTCTCGCAGTCTCTTTTCCCCAGAGCGCTCATTTTCTGCATGGCTGATAATGAGTGTTTCTTATTTCTGTCCTCAACTTCTATTCAAGCTGGTGGATGCCAGAAACCCTCCCTGAGATGCACTGGGCCATTGAACCACCAGTTGGTACTGACTACAAGTTGTTTTATGAGGGTTGTTGGGTGAGTGCTGTGGCATGCTGAGGAAGCAGTGGCACATCAAGTATCGTCACCAGCTGCCTCTTCCAGAGGATTGTTTCCCCAGTTTGTCCCTTTTTAGAATTGTGGAGTTTGGGGTTTATTTTTTTAGACATTTGCCCACTAGGTCTTTGATGTGATGTATTTCCTTTGGGCTATGGCAGCAGACAGCTGCTGCAGGGACCGTGGCAGGTAGCCTCTGATCATGCTCTTCAGCATCAAGCTTCCGGTCTGACAACCAAGACCAGTCAGCCCAACAATTCCTCATTTATTTTTTTTTAATCAGAAAAAAAGATGCCTCACTTTATACAAACAATATTATTTTATAGTCTGAATGTGGGAGGTACAATTATTTTTTTTTTTTTCCCCTCTTACTTTTCTAATCACGAAACTAGTATCATCCTTCTCAAACAGTCTTGCTGTGTTTCATAGACCATTCACTGTAAATACTCACTTTATAGTCTTCGGGGGGGGGGGAGTGTGTGTGTGTGTGCCGGCAGGTGTCACTGCAGGCCTGGGGGAGCACGAAGGGACAACTGCTGGTGGCACTTGGAGACTTTTCTTCCCAAGTCACAGCCAGGCGGTCTGCTGACTTGTCACTTCACCGGGGTACCCCAGGAAACCCAACACGCATTTACGACACATAAATACCCTCCCTAGTCAGTAAATACAGAATGACCAAAATGCTTTTCCCTCTGACATGGTGATCTCAAAAGCTCATGGCTTAGCAGCATCACCTTGCCTTTATAAACTCATGTGAAGGGATATATTAGTTAAATGTAATGGTGCATCGGTAGATGAAGGACATTTTTAAAATGTGTGGAACACTGTGAAATGATGTGGTAAGACTTAAGATTTTTTTTTTTTTTATTATTACCTTTCTGAATATCAATGTAGCTATAGGATGAGGGGTAATGGTTTTAGTCTGAAAGAGAGGAGATTTAGATTAGATATCAGGAGGAAATTCTCTAGTGTGATGGTGGTGAGACGCTGGAACAGGTTGCCCAGAGAAGTTGTGGATGCCCCATCACTGGAAGTGTTCAAGATCAGGCTGGATGGGGCTTTGAGCAACCTGGTCTAGTGGGAGGTGTCCTTGCCCATGGCAGGGGGGTTGGAACGTGATGATCTTTAAGGTCCTTTCAAACTCTAACTGTTCTATGATCTGTGATTCTATGATCTGTTTATATGTTGAATAAGAATTTTCTAATAGGGGTTGAAATTTGTAGTGAGCCCTCTCTTTGATTTCTGAAGTATCTGGTTTTGTTTATGTATTGATCGAAACCTCCAGTTGATGTATTGACGCATTTGAGTTTTCACAGCCAGAGTAATTTCTGCAAGAATTAGAGGCTTAGCTGAGACATGCTGTGGGATTCTGAGCAGCATTTCTGGAGTAGTGTACTCTCTTTACATAAACATAAGGCTATAAAGCATCAAGAATAATACATGTTGAGAAACAGTGAGGTTGGATCCTCAAATTGTCCAAAAGCACATCAAATAACTTTAAAAATGTATAAATCTATTAGTTTCCAACCACATTTGCAGGTGTGCAGGGCATATTTTATTTTTTACTGACTTTATTACATAGGGCAAAAAACCAGTTCTAGCCATAGATGCATTATAAAGATTTAAAGTGCTTAGAAAACCAGAAAAAACATGATAATAATCCTCTGTTACTGCCTATACTGTTGCTCCTGAATTGCTGAGATGACAAAAATTGTTTCTAGCTGAGAGGAACGTATTCAGTGTAAAACACTGCATCCATAGCTTAAACTGTAACGGGCTCTATCTTTAGAGGTGGAGCACTTGCTGGACTGCTACTCTCTTCATGTTTCTGAATGTTTTCTGCATCATAAGATTTTTTTTTTTTTAGCATAAAAGGTTAAGAGAAATAATAAATTATATTGAACAAGGAAGATGTACAATCTGCAGGTTTATGGGCCATGAGAAAGCAGTAGCTGTTTCACTCAAACTCTTTCTAGAACCCCCTCCTTTGAGTGGATTTTTTTTTTTTTTTAAAGTATTGTGTAACAGTTTTGGCCTTTGTTTACAGCAAAAGATCTGGGTGTTTTGCTCAAAGAGTGGTTCTGTAGAGCTGAAAGTAACCGCTTATGTGAGAGCCTGCTTCTTGCCCCTGCTGTGGCAGGTTCATCTCTTCTTGCCAAAGTTAATCTTCTGTGCCGGGGCGTAATGAACTGCATCAAGAGTGCACTTGCATTTTGGAGGACTGCATTCCTTTCAGCAGGCCAGCAAGCAGGAGTTAACAGCAGCTTCTGTTCCCTCACTTGAGCCTGTCTTTTGAATTTATATTGTTGAGGAGGGCAGAAAAACCAATAATAAAATTTCTTCTTTGGGGTCATCACTGAGCTGCTCGGCTAACAGGGTTGGAAAGAGAGGGGGAAGGGGAGTTTTACAACTCAAACAACAAGAAAAATCCCAAACTTCAGCAAGTTAACAGTTTATTTTCCTTGCGTTAAATAGCCCTTGCACAGTGGCAGGCCGTGCTGTCTCTTGCTGCATATCTCAGACTCTCCTCTTCCATCCAGACACCCTTAGAAAGTCCCCAGAAAACACCCAGCTGGAGCATCACTGGCCTCCTGCACCTCCTGCAGGCATTACCACAGGGGGCTGGCACATGGTGCTTCTGTACTAGCTTTTAGTATCTAATATTAATGTTACATTTAGACTATCAAGTGGTTCCATGGTGTTCATTTACTGATGAGCCCTCTGTAGAGCTCTTTTCTTGCTCAGATGTGCGAGATTTTTTCTCATCAAACCATGCTACAAACAAAAGACTCTTTTAATTAACCAAACCAACTGCTGTAAAATATGTAAAAATAGCATTTTTAAAGGTAGTAGGCAGTTGGAAACATTATTTTTAAAACAATAAGTTGGAGCAATGCTAGGGCTGTTTAAAGCCAACCTGTGACGTTTTCCACAAGTGCCTGGTTTGTATGACACCCAGATGAAAAGTCCAGGTGTTACTACATCCCCCACCCCATGGATGCTCCATTCTGATGTGTCTGCCTTCCCACCGAGAAGACGGAAAACAGCAACAGAGATCTATGCTCATGGAAAATTCAAAGGAAATAATGGTGTGAAATTTCCTCTGTGGAACTTGCACCAGTGGTCTATGTTGTCATTAGGGGGGCTTGTCACTGAAACACCTGGGTTCTACGAAGAAATGCTGCACTGGATGGATGGTGTGTGAATTAAAGACCTGCTTGAGGTAGGTGGGCTCAGCATGGAGGAGTCTGTTTTGGCTGTAGGTTTGTGAGCATTGGCTCTAGCTGCTGGGAAAATGCTCCTCTGCTCGTGAGACACAGGAAGATGCTGGAACTTTTTAAGTCACCTAGAGGAAGACGGCTCACTTTTTAACAGCTACAGAACGGCCTGTGTAGACAGTTAATTACTGCTTGACTTTCTTCTGGGTAGCACCTTCCTCAGCAGCCACTCTTAGGCTTTGGTTTTCCTCCCTGCAGGTGTCTCTGCCATGTGGCAGGGACAGTGAGAGTGTTCAGAAGTGCTGTTTCAGATGAGCCCAGCCAAAAGATGATGGTGGTGCTTTTGGCCGCTTTGTGCTGACTTCTGTTAGTTTTGGGATTCTTCGCCTGTTTGTGGTAATAAGCCCTTTTGTGCTCCTCAGTGCAGAGCAGATCTTCCTCCAGCAGCACATACGCTGTAGACCTCCCGCAGAGCCGTGTTCTCACACCCCTCCGTTCCTTACTGATTATTAGACACGAAAGCAAATGCTGTGCAGCACCGCCTGCGAGCGGGAGGGCTTCTGTCTGTGGTTGAGGTCTCTCTTGTCTGAGGTCTATGTGTGCCCTTTGGGGATTATATTGGATTATATTTCAGTATACCTCACCGAGGGAAGAACTAATTGTCCTCATTACTGAGGGAGGAACAGTCAGAGGACGGTCTGCTGATGGGAGAGGCGGAGGGAGGGAGAGGAGACTTTCAAGACTGCAAGCAAAGAAGGTGAATTAATAATGCATCATACAGAATGTCTTACTTTTTACCTGCTTACAGTCTGACCCCTTCTTGCTTAGGGAGAGAGAAACAAAGCAGATGTAATCCCTGAAAGAGAAAGCTTGGTTTGAGAAAGTCAAACTCACCACATGTGATGCTGTTTATGCCTTTTGGCCGTGCTCAATCTGCTCGAAATGAAGCAGCGCTGCAGGAATCCTTATACCTGTTTTCAAACAGGCTCCAGCCTTCCAAGCCGTGGGGACGCTGGCTTACCTGCCCCTGCCCTCCCGAGCGGGTGCGGATCACCGGCAGGCACAAAGGCCGTATCTTTTTCTGAGCCTTTT
>KZ505649.1:759857-800795 GCA_002844005.1 Limosa lapponica baueri | reverse complement strand
CCTGCTATGGGTAGTAAATCAATATATGGCATTAGCACAGCCCAACACCACATCTTTTCCTATTGAAACCTATCTAGATTTCAAGGCTAAGCTATCGGATCGGGTGCGGATCACCGGCAGGCACAAAGGCCGTATCTTTTTCTGAGCCTTTTTTTTTTTTTCTCTTTTTTATTATTTTTATCACGGCCTCCGGGCAGGGCAGCGCTCCGGGCAGGGGGAGCTGGGCAAGGTCAGGCCATGGGAAGGCAGTGGCGGGGGCCAGCAGTTAATGAGTGCGCCCCTGCGAGCAGCTGAGAGAACTACGGTTTGCTGATTTAGATGCCCTAATTATATTCTCAGCCTCACTTGGTGTTCCTGGTCTCAGGCAGGAATGTGGCCAGACATGAGAGGATCCCTTCTCCAGCCATGGGGACAGCAGTCGGTGGCTGGAGAGCAGGGAAGGAGGAGCTGGACACAGTGAGAGCTGCGGCTGGTTCAGGGGTCTCTGAGGGGCCTCTGCACCGTCCGGTGCCAAGGGCCAGGAGAAACAGAGCTGCTGTTCCCAGCCCTGCCACAGGGACAGCGGGGCACACCCCGTGGGGGCTGGAGGACCACTGACCCCTGCACTGCAGGGCGGACGTGGCTGCAGATACCAGGGGGATGAGAGGGTGGCTGGGAAGCCCCGGGGAAAGGAGGCAAGATGAGGCAGGAAGGAACTGGAGTGCTGAGAAGGCATGGGGGACCCTAAGGCAGGCCAGGCTTTAGGGTACAGAATGCTGGAGATCGCAGGCTGCCTAAAACTGAAAATAGAAACCAGTATGTGGGGCAGTCCTTTTGTGGGCTGGAGAAGCTGAACTTCTCTCCCAAGAGCATCATCTGGATCTCTGCTCAAGTGTCGTATCAGGAGAGCCATTTAAGGCTGTGGTCCCATAGACAGCCTTCTCACTGGCTCTGGGTGGCTCAGATTTGGTCATTCAGGAGTATCCAAGGGACACGTTACTTAAAACCAAACACTAAACATTTTTGGTTAAGGAATGTTTTCACAGCTTCCTAAGAACAGCTTTGGTGGCTTGCCAGATGGATGGATGAAGCATCTTCTCATGACATTTGAGTTTGCCCTGGCCTGATGAGAATAATATTCTCCTTTTAAGTAGTAAGTGTCTATTTAACAGGAATGATAAAAGCTTTAGATTTGGTGTGGTAAGTATTCTGACCATGGTATTTCCATATCAGCACCACTTGGAGGTTTTGCAGAAGTAAAGAGCTTGCCTTGCATCATTTTACAGATACCCTTGGATTTCATTAACTTCAAGTTAAGACTTTGTAGTTGGCAGCATCATGCTCATAATTCAAAAACAATTTGCTTGTTTGAATTATTTCTCTCCAGGAGGTATATTTTGCTTGTTCTAAATGAGAAGAGCACTCTAGACCGTGTCAGATTATCAGAATTAATAAAACAGAAGCAATCAGAATCATGAATCATATGCAAACTGTTAGAACTTTACTTAAAGTAATTAGAATATGAAAGCTATTGGACAATATTGGAGCACAGTTCCCCCCCCAAAGAAAGCATAGATCATTCTTTTTAACAATGCAAAAACATACATCTCTGTTAAATACATAAACAGCACTCAATTTTAATGCAACATGTAATTTTGTACTTTTGACCTTAGCAGTCATTTAAAAATGTACAAAGTTTTTACCTTCATTGGTTTCTTTAGAGCTTAAAGAAAACCCATGTTTAAAGCAAAACAAAATGGTCATTAAAAAACAAACTGGTAGCTTTAGCACATGTACAAATTACAGAAAGCAACATTTATTTTGAGAGAAATCAACTGGAATTCTACAAGTATGACAGAAAGTGATGCATGAGGTAACATTTCATTTAAGATCTAGGATCCCTGTACTGTAGTCCCAAACAGTGCTCTGGCTTGACACCTACAGTCCTTGCAAAATTGACTTGTTTAAGTAGTCGAGGATGGCTATTAGGCACACTGCTTTGCATAAAGACAGCTTTATCCTGAAGGAAAGAATCTGAATATTATACTGAAAAATATTCTGAAAGAAATTAAAAACAAGCGTTACCTCAGGCGAAATACGCATTTGCCTACTCCTCAGATTTACCTTCAAATTACAGAAATGGACTGAAAAAAATGGGGCTTTTTCTCTACAGAAAGGTGTTAGAGAATTGACCTTAATCCCAAAACAACTGCAGCAGGCCTTAAAGGGTGACCAGCTACTGCTCTTGCCTCTTCCTGTGTTGGAAGCCTGCTGAGAACAGAACAAAACGTTGTCCTGCAGAATACTCCATAGTCTGAGGGTCAGGTGGGGAAAAGACGAGCCCCTTGAGCATTCTTTCCCAAGCAAGAGTCTTCAGGCTTTGTGCTGCCCTTTTTTAGGATGCTGCTACCAGACACTACTCCCCGCTCCCAGTTTTAAAAGTATTTCCATGAAACTAAAAACAAGTCAATTTTAGAGAACCCAAAGGCACATTTAAAACATGCAAATATGAATTAATTTTTTTAGGCATTTCTGTGGCGCTGTTCCCTGTAGTATCCAAGCATCTTTCACCAGCATTAGTGAATTTTATCCTTATAGCACCTCTCCGAGATGGGACAACCTGCTAGCCTTGTAGTATTACTCTAGAAATGGCACAGTCTGACCTCACATGATGTGGTCAAAGCTGTCTTGAACCTGTGTTCAGAAACTGCATCTCCTTTGAGAGACTTTCTGGGGGTTACCTCTACACAATTTGGTTCTCCTCCACAATGATTTCCTTCTGAGAACACAAAAGAGTCTTCATCTTCTGCTCTGCCCTTTAGGTTTTGCTCAACCTTTGTAGCTTCTTTCTAGCGTGACCTTGTGGCTGGCCCTGCTCAAGTACACAAAGATGGAGAGAGCATGATGTGTGAATGTTCTCCACTGCAAAAGACGTGGCAAAGTTTGCTGTCTTCTGTGCTCCTAGCACTGTAAAACTGGGTTCCATCTCATCGCTAGTATCTACTGACACTGCCTGATAACCTTTAAAGGTCAGTGAATGTTTCACTAAAGATGATAAATGATGGGGTTATGGCTTGCTCTGCCCACCAGTATGGTCCTTGCAGGGTAATGCAGTGTAGGGCGCTGGCAAAAGACACTTCAGCTCATTCATTTGTGGCCAGCTCTCCCTGTCTCTCCACATACACACACTCATTCCTCCATACTCGTGTGTGCTCCTCCTCAGGCAGGCACAGAAGCTTTCTGGCTGACACAGATGAAGTAAGGCTCTCTCCAAGCTTAGGAATGCTGCTAGGCTGGGCTGCCTGGGCACCACAAAACACACCTCACCCATGCCACTGCACAGATCTGGGTCCTTGGTCTCCAGTTTGGATTTCTGTCGTTTGTGGTAGTAACATCCTCTGCCAGTGCCACAGAACAAATCCTACAAACTGCACAGGGGGGCTCCGATACTCCCAGCTTCAAGTCCACCAGCAACAGGCAATGTCTACTTTTTTTCTCCTCTTCCCAACAGCCAGCTCCGGGGAGGATCACTGCCGCCAGCTGACGCCCAATAGTGGAGCGACAAGCCATCAAGCCACATCTTTCTAAAGGAGGTCTGAGGTTCCTGCCTCAAGCCACCCTCCCTCTCAGCTGATGAGCTCCAGGGTCCTCCAGCCATGCCTGTGTCTCTTACCACAAACCCTGCCCTGGCTCCTGGCTTCGAGAAAGAAAGGGGGAGGCAGCAACACTGAAAGCTGAGCCGAAATAATGGAGCAGCGAGAATGATGTTCTGAAAAATGAAAACCTGGCGAGATCTAAGCTGGATTGCCTTTATGACGGTGGTGGGGGTTTATGGCCAGTTTAAAAACACAGGTTGAATTTCGCCTCCTGTGCGTTTGCTTTTTAAAAATATATAAGATATTGCAGGTAGATTTTTATTAAACCTAAAATAAGTGAAGTGCACTTTGAACTAAGTTATTTAAAGAGTGATTAGGTTTATTTTAAAAAGCTTGCTGATGGCAATAAGTAAGGGTATGCCATCTACAAAAATGCATGTGCACCTTCAATTTTTTTGGAGGTTTTGCTTTTGCAATTTTGCGGTGCTTGCAAACTCTGCAGATAAGATCAGTTGATCTAAATAACAGTAAACTTATTGCTGGTAGCCTTTTGATTATTTCATTGCTCCTTAGGAGGGATTTTTTTTGTTTATCATAATAGGACACAAAGGCAGAGTTACATTAGTGCTGCTTTGGAGAGCAAACTACAAAGTTGAGCAATGCATGTTAGTTCCAGGCTCTGCTGTTTTGTGCATGTGTACATACACTTTACTTTCCGCCCAGGAAGTATTCTCATTAAAAGTTAATGCAATTGATTTTTTTTTTTCACTTCTGCAGCTTTTTTTTCTTTGCTTTTCTGTTGTGTTTTTGCTGAATTATGGATAAAGCTGTTGTTCCATTTTTAAAATACATCTTTTCCTAAGAGGGGATTTATATGCTCTCATTTGTAGATAAGCCAAGCTGTTTTATTATGTAAATGTAACTATTTACTTTGCATTATCTTGATTACAAAGAGGAGGGTTTTTTTTAGTGCTGAATGATGTGCATTAAGAGAGATGGGAGGAATCAGGTAATAGATGCGATTGCTTGCTGGTTTCAGGCGGTTTTGCTTAGAGAGTTAATTGAAAAAGTGCAGTACAGTACTCAAATATTTCATCTGGAGATACAATAGCTTATTTTTGCTTTGCCCTCCTTGTGGGCTCCCAGAGGGTGGGAGGGTACTTTGCAGCTGGCTCTGCAATATGGAAGTTTTGTCATTGGCAAAAGAATCTCTGCAGCCTGGATTTTTGCTTAGATGAGCCCTAGTAGGCACTGTCTCTCAACCCTGAACTGAAAGCCTAAAAAAGGCAACCAGCCTCAAGTCCCTTAAGAAGGGACCTCTTTAGGTTCATGATTGAATTGGAGAATAATTTAGGTCAGAAGGGGACCACAGGCAGTCCCTCCCTGGCTCAAAGCAGGGCCACCTTAGATGTTAGATCAGGCTGCTCATGTCCAGCTGAACTTTAAACTTAATGGATTGTCCCTGTTAATCAGGCTCTCCAACTCATTAAGTTACACATTTAGTTGTGAAATATAGGAAGCCTTGTGTTTCCCAGTGCTTCAAACTATTCTGTGCTATCCGGGGATGCCTTGCTAAGTTTGCAGGAAAAGTTTGGGTCGTGGTCTTACGGATCATTAGAAAGTCACAAAGGGTTTGGAGTTAAGTAACAAACTCGAATCAATTGTTTTAGTTCTTGATTTTAAATAAAGACAACCCCGATTTCCTTCTAATTCTTGACTCTCCTTTTCAGCTTAGCAAATGAAAAGTGAAAAAACAGCCTGTCAAAGAAGAGTTTTGTTGTAAGCTACTTTTTAATCTCGGCATTACTTGACGTTCAGTCAGCATGATGATTGAATTTTCCTTCTCAAAATGCCAACAGACAAAATAAGCCTAGCAGGAGTCTTCAGAAGAAAATAAGGAAACGTCTGAAGAAAATGACAGAAAATAATGATGAGGTAAAACTAATAAATCGATTTGAGCAGTGACAAGGCTTGGTAATACTAAGGAAAACTCCCCCCTCAGGGTTGCAAAGATAAAAGAGCACCTAAAAATATACCACAACTTTTCTGTTTTACTGAAATAGAGTGGATATCTTGATTATGAAATGCCGAGACTGAAGCTCACTCTCTCACTGTACAATTAATTTGCACAAGCTGCAGCCAAAATGCCCTTCTGTGCGAGTACGCGCTCCCAGCCGAGTTTAAAGCTCGGTCTCTCTGCCCCCGTATTTTGTCTTTGGCCTTTTTATTCAGAAGTTGCCAATTACTGAAAAGTCTGGCAGTGGTTTTGCTGAGAAGCACATCTACCCACCAACAACTGAACTTGACTCTCCAAAGCAAATCCAGGCGAGGTGTCCAAGTTGGAGCCGAGAGCCAGGACTCCCCTACGCCCTCCCTCAGCATTGCTGCCTCTCGGGACCCATGCTTGGACCCAGTTTGCTGCTAAGCTGACAATTTTGTCTCATTTCATGATGCTGTCAGGCTGCAATTGAATAGAATGTGTTGCAGGGCGCAGAAGAAATTTGGAGCTTCTCTTCCCGCCAGGGCTCTGCCATGAGCCCCCACAGCCGCTGCAGGAGCCTGCTCCCTTCAAAAAATACATTATTCTGCATTTGAGTTCTAGTAAAAAGGCAAACATGAATGAGGGAAGGGAATCCTAACATTTTATGGTTAAGTTGGTATTTGGGAAATGCTAATTTGATACCAAATTCATGATAATTTTGTCTTTTATTTAAGTAATGCTTATGTGACAGTTCACCAAGGCAGTCCTGCCACTTACTCAGAAACAGCCAGCTATGTAGTGCCTCCTCTTTGCATGCTATAAAACCTGCATGCTGCTTTATTTCTGCTTGAATACTCTTCTAAGACATTCATACTCCTCCCTCGGAGGCCTCCTCCAAAATACTTGACAGCGGTGTCTCACAGACACATTGCTCCTCACCCTCCCGCCCCTCTCCAGGGCAGCCGAAGGGGACACGGCAGCAGCCACAGCTCTGGTGCTTTCTGCTCTCAGTTTCACTCATCTCCAGGCCAGGCTGCTGTCTTGAGGCTGGATATACAATACCCACAAGCTTTTCAACATTTCCCCTTTCTCCCTCAATTCACCTTACTGATCTAAATCACGCTTTAGCTTGAAGGTCTGCTGAAAGGGTATTTACTCTTTTATGTAGCTTTAAATTGCAATTTTTTAAAAATGGCTTATTATTAGTCCCACATTAAGATAATGTTTAGGCTTGAATCCTTGTTCCAGTGAACTACACACACGCTGAAATAGAAATGTCTGCACAACACTCCCACATACACACCCACGTGCATATACACACACCTATGCATGGTTTTCCAATACACTAATGGCTACTGCAACTATACTCAGGTGACACCCAGCTGCACTCAACCCTGTGCTCACCATGCTGCAGCCACATCTCACTGAGAGACAGAGCTGATCCTGCTGCCCTGCCATCCCCTGCACCGTCCTACATGCTACCAAGGAAGCCGGTGGCGGGACCGGGGCCGGGATGCTGGAGCCGCAGGATGCCCCGTCCCTGTTGCCACCTTGCAGCCCAACGCACAACTATGCCTGGCGACTCCGGGCACCCGGGCCTGAAAGCATCCTTTCTCCCTTCTTTTTAAGCACGAGGCGCCATCCCACAAAAGAAGGCGCTCTCGCCTTCAAAAGGTTTCTGTTCGCACGTCGTGGCCTGCCCTGAATTGGCTGCATTCATCAGCTCGCCCTCCGTCTCGGGCTGCTCCCTCTCTGGCTGCAGATTCGGCAAAACACCAAGCAAGAGCCAGATATAAATCTCTCCCGCTCCAAGGAAATATTTAGCAGCAAAATGAGTATAAAACAAAAGACTTCTCTGTTACTCACCCAATCCTCTCGCTCGGGGTGGCTCTATCTAACAAGCGGGCAACCAAGCGCTCCTGCCTGGCTCAGCTGTGCGAGGGGGACGGGGAGCAGGGCTGCCCCACGCCTGGGAACCCCCTGGTGTGCCCGAATGGCATCGAGCACTGGCTGGGAAACGCAGAGCCTTTTCCATCAGGTCCACTGCTTGGTAAGTGCGAGAGGGCTGCTCAGGGCAGGCAGGGGAAAAAAACCCACCCCAATGTTTCCTGTTAATTCTGTGAAAGGAAAACTCAAGACAAGTTAACACAATTTTAAGTACAATTAAAAGCCAAGGAACATTAATCCGCCGCTTACTGGTGTTTTCTGCTCGTATTTCCCAAGGTGTGAGCTGTTCTGAAATTTAAGATGTAGGATGCAGCTCAACTTTGTTCCTCTTTTTGTTGTGACTTCAATTGTACAATTCAGTAATTCTCAAGAACGTCTGGAAAGTCCCCACGCAAATTCACTGAGTTGACTGTGCTCTGGCTCTCCAAAGCAGAAACCCAACAGGTTTCTCTTGGAAAATCCTTATCAGAGAGATAGACAGCAACTTCCTCAGCAATAACACCAGACAGACAGCTAAGTCATTTTAACGGAAGTCAGGAAACTCATTTTGGGAAGGAAGAGGTGCAGCACAGAGCGTGCGCACCAGCATCTTGCCTGACAGAGGTACTGGGACCAGTAACGCTCTGACTGGGGCTCCAGACAAGGTCCTCCTGCTCCCAGCCTGTAGCCCACCCAGCCAGCTCCCTCGCCAGCCCAGCTGAACTTGCCACCAACCAGGAGTGGGAGCAGGGAGATTTCGGACCCAGGGGTTGTGGGGGACAGGGCGCTCCTTGGGCACACGTCTCCCTGCTCTGCAGCCGGCCCGGCGCGAGGGGCTGGTTTGGAATCCCTCCTTGCAGAAATGTTGGTGCATTTTTGTTCATCCAGCAGAGCAATGTAAAGAAATACATGACCCGCAGGAAGTGGAAAGAGATGCAATGCATGGGCCCGTAGGTCACTGAGTTCTCGCCCAAGTCCCACTACTCCCACGCTCATTCAGTACCTTGCAAAGTAAAGGACTATTAAGTCTTAACCACACAACTGAGCATTTATCTTTTACAATACTTTTAGTTTAGTTCTGTATGATCAATAATTCAGTTTTTTATATTTGTTCATCTTCTATCTAAAGCAAAAGCTTCAGTGTTTCCTTTAATTTGTTTTCAGATTTTTACTTTTTTGGTGCAATTATTACCTTGAAACCTACATCAGTAATACTCAAAATTCTTAAAAAAAATGCTGGTAGAATTTCAGTCATGTACCAAAAGAAATATTACACAAAAATATTTTCTTGCTTTATCTCTATAGTTCCTGAAAAACTGTGTTTTGTGGAGTTGGATACAAATGTACTGGAGAAACCAAAACGACATGAATAGAGAAGGCCTCAAATGGCCACCGTGATCTGTAACAGCCTATATACATGTTATATACATTAGACTGTTTGAGAGACTACTCATGAATATGTACAGTCTACATACTGCACAAAGTTAATTTGAGGTTTGGGTTTTTTTAAATCTTTTTTTTTTATAACTACTGTCAGAAACAAGGAGAACAACCTTGTGGTGGCACAGAAAACATGTGGTGACTGGACTTAGTCTTACCCTCCTGGTGCCACTGCTCATTAGCCATGAACTGATTTTGCAAATCTGTTGTTCAACACAGTAATTTCTACATTTTTTCTTATTGCATTTGTGCATGTGACAAATTGGTACAAATGTTTACAAGAAAATGTAAAGTTCATTGATACAATGCCTTTCATGACAGCCGTAACTGGTTACTAGCTAACTCTGTAGTTTTTTAGAGACATTTTTAGCTGAACTTGGAAAAATAGGAAATGTTGCTTAAAATAAATGTACATAATATACAATATATATATTTATACACATGTGTATGTCTACATACACATATATTGATATAACATTTAAAGTGATGTTTAGTTTTGATCAGTTCTCTGAGTGCTGGGACTACCTGGCAAATAAATCTAGAAATGGAATATGTCCACAATTAAATAATAATAATTTCCACAACTTAGAAAAATATACTTTTACTAAATAAGGTTTAAATTAACTGATCTACGGGTATAGCATGGAGGATAACTGTTTCCAGGCTCTGGAATGAATAAATCTGAAAGAACCCAAGCTATGACAAACCGGTAAAGAGCGCTGCCCCGCAGCCAAACACAGAAAAGCACAGAAATACAAGTTGCTGCTGCTGCAGCCATCATTGGTGGCAGCCAAACCCTCTCCGGTTCGGTCACCTCTTATATTGGTGTATTTCTACCTGATACAAGTCACCCATCTGACCTCATGCTCTGTTCCTTTCGGCCCGGCCCAGCCACGCAGCGCCTGCCGCCTTCCCAAAGCACAGCAGCACCCCACTTCCACCCAACTCTTGCCTTGAGAGCCAACATATGATCAAGGTCCCTAATTAATGGCTTGGAGGACCATCAGTATTTGAGCTTCATCATATGGATTTTGATCTACTGCATAGGTAAATATGGTATAGCAAAACATACGTGTGTGTGTGTGTATGTATGTATATATACATACACATACAAGTGTGTATGAATATGTGTACATCTCTACATAAAAAATTTCATGGAGCTCTGTGTAGTAATGTGATATATCATGGTATCCTGCATACATTATCTGATTTTTTTAAAAAATATATAGGCACCAGAAATAAGTATATAGAGCAACCTTTAAAAATTAAAGTCAAATCAGTGGACAAGAACTTTGGTAAAGCTTGTCAACATTTATTTTTTTTAAATTCAAATACAGTCAAAGTCTATCAGTTGCCATCACCCTCTTCACAAGAGGAAAGTGCATGTTTTTTTTTTTTTTCTAAAGAAAATTATAGGTAAGGTGGGGCTTAATGATTCAAGAAAACTCTGAATTAGGTGTTTACATTTTTCAAAAGATTACTATCTTTCTGATGGAATGAAAGCTAAATAGAGTTCTTGTCCTGTGTGTATTTTATTTATCATATGCATATATATAAATATATATATATGTATGTCTCTGTTTATGTACCTGTGTGTGTATATACACATCCACACACTTTTAACATGAGAGAGGAACCTGTTTTTCTCCACTTTGCATGTGAAGACTTACACATTCCTCCCCGTCTTGTACCCTGTGCAGTATAAGCTCTAGTGATGAGGCCAAACAAAAAGATATAGTTCACCATAGTATATTAGTTTATGTAGCAAAGTCATTTTCAAGCAAGTAAAATAAAGCTCTGTATTCCAAACTTCTTTTCCTTTACATTTCTCATAAAGAAAAGGAAGGAAAAGGAAAGGGGAGGGAGTAGGATTATGGCAGTAGCATTGAGCCAGTGGCACGTGTGCATGTGCGTGTGCGTGCGAGCATGCACACGCGCGCACACACACACAAGTGCACAGAGAGCAGGGCTTTGGTTGACAAATGCAGATTGTCCAGAGAAGGTGGATGCATAAGTAAGGAAGACTCTACAGTGATGCAATTGTATCTTTTGTGTTTGCATGGAGTGAGAAAACAAATTCAATTGGGAACAAAACAAAAAAACAAAGCAAAGACCTCTTTTTAGGTCCCTCATCAGTGAGAGCATACTCAGTATGCTAGAGAATTTATCTGAAACCTTTTAAATCAAGGCCTCTTTATTACAAAAATAAAAACGAACAAACAAAAAAGTATGAGAGACGACAAGATGCTGAAGTGTCACTCCAATCGTCCCTGCAGAGAACAATTGCATCCCATTTATTATTCATTCTCTTCTCTCATTTCTACGATGTCTGTCATTTCCTCTGTGTGAGGCATGTCGGTCATTGCAGAGTCTTCACCTTCTGTAGCTGCTTCATTCTCATTCCGCTTCTTTTTCTAGATTGAAACAAGCATTCAGAAACCTATCAGTAAGCTGTGCATGAACACAGTCCTACAAACTTTGGGCACTGAAAGAAGTGAGGTGCAAATAATGAGGGGGTTTTGAGCATGTTATTAAGAGCTGGAATATTTGTGTCATATTCATGGCTCATCACTAATAAGTTGTCTTAACTTAGAAGGTTTCCATAACCTTCAAGGGGCTCAGCTTTCTCCTTTCTAACATAAATGAAATAATAGAGGCATTTCTTATGCTAAGCAACATCCAAAACAGGCTTCAGCATGCCTGGAGGGAAGAGAGCATCTGGAACCTTTTACATCACAGACTTTTTTATTAAAAAAAAAGACAGAGAAAAGCAAACAAAATATGAGAGAAGATGAGCTGCTCTAGGGGGAGAGAGAGAGGTGGCAATCCAATTTTTCAAATGTCAAACTTCAGGAATTTTACAAGATGTATTACGAATTTTCTTGGTAATGCTGATCCACTGTGATCCCCCACCCCACCAGGGCCAAGTTATATTAGAGTATTTTTGGCTAGCAGGAGCAAGAGGGCATTCAAGAGTCCTATGATTCATCCAGGATGTCCTGGATTAGTAAAGCTAAGAAGCATTCAACCCCACTACAAAACAAGTAGAAGCATCTGTTCCTTATTATCCATTTCTCAGCAGCCTGACTAGTTTTACAGAAAACCCTTGTACAGCTGACAAAAAATCCCCCACAGGTATTATTGATTCAGCCGAGTTGGGCATATCAGAGTTTAAAAATTTCAGAGGTGTCTACACAATGCTTGATTTGCAGCTCTCAAATGCTGCCTGCTTATTACCACAGTAGGTGGAAACAAGTTGGTGTATACAGCTACCGGCTGGCTCCACCGCCGTCACATTGGTTGTTGAGACGATGCTGTCAGCTACATACTAATTCTGGTAAGGGAATAAATTACGTGGGCACAGTTATTACTACTACCACCTGCACTCGTCACTGCAGAAAATTAAGAACCATGCCTCTGGCCAGAAAAATCTCTGTGAGCTACTACTGTAACAAAGAAGCAATGAGGAGGTTCATTCAAACAGATATATGTTGTGAAACCACAGGCCAAGAACAGCCATTTCAGAGTCCACAGGTTTCAATCATTGGTGTTCAAGAAAAAATTGACAGACTAATCGTGACTAAAATCAAGGCCTTCTGTTTTCTTATGCACCTTGTGCACTTTGGTCTATTGCTGTAGCCTGCACCCTTAATACATATCCAAACTGGTTTTAGTTAGTTCCAACACATGGCCTTTAGATATTCCATCTTCCACATTTTTGCTAAAACCAGAAGTGGTAGGCATCTTCGCTTGGCCTTTAGTAAAAAATCTAATTATAAAAAAAAAGAAGCAAATGCATAGATTGTATTTTCTGTATTTGAGTCCCATGGCCTGAATGCCCACTAGCAGCTGGAGGGCACTTTTTGGTTTTATTTCAACCTAAAGAATTCCCAAGTTGCACACTCTTGAGACTGCATGGGGAAGCAAACCAAATTCACTAAGTGGGGATGCTGAGGGGTTACATTTCAAAAGCATACTCTCAATCTGAACTAAAATCCGCTACATTCATCAACTGCTTTCACCAGATCCTGCAGAGCCTAATTCTTACCTGTTTCCGATAGACGTAACAGGCTGCTATTGCAACCATGGTGGATTCTCCTACAAAACCAGCTAGAAGGGATCCTACTCCAAGAGTGGCTCCATGAACTCTGTGGGCGGCATAAAAAGAGAGTAGTCATGGTTGTGTGAGAATGCATGATTCATAATCATATTTTCATGGCATATAGAATCAATCTGTTGTTAGAAATATTTCCTTCAAAGACATAATACACTGGCAAAGACAATAGCTGGCATTTTAATGGACTTTTTTTTTTGTTTCTTAATGGCTTCACTCTTTAGTAAAAACACATTATGAATCAAATTATGGACTAAGGATTTAAAGTCTTGTACAGAGTGCTGTACAATAGATTATTTAACTTATAAACAAGATATTCTTCCATTAGCTTTGTTAACAGTGCATTTAGTAGAATGGAAATAAATTCCCCTTAGGACACATTTTCGCCTCTGGCATTTGCGTATTTTTAAAAAAGGGTTATCATTATTATGCCTGCCTAGAGCAAAGTCACACTTGCAAATTTGTAGATGTTTCTTTTCCAGATATTGACACTATTAAGGCTTTATACTACACTTAATATTTGGGGAAAATGCTCTGAGATATGCAAATTCAGTTATCAAGTGACAGGAAACAGGAATGAAGAGGAAAACAAGCCCATTAGCTCTGTGGAGAGGAGAATGATTTACCCCAAGTAAGGCAGCACAATGAGACTAGTGATGAGGACGATAATCCGCAGCACTGAGCTGGGTGCCAACACAAATGTCTTCTTTAGAGTCATCAGCCAACCAGTCAAGTGCGCTCTGACGGTCACTGTTCATAAACAGGGGAAGGGGAGGGGATGGCGAGAAAGAGGGGCAAGAGTAGTAAAAAAATATCAGTCATCTCATAAGAAGGTTTTTGTTGGAGAGAGCACTGTTCAGAAATAACCATGGCAAAACTTGTTTCTGGTAACTTTGTACACTGGGATACCCTACTAGAAATGAAGCAGATCTTGTGTGCAAACTGCTTTAATATACTGAGTTTGGGGAAAAAAAAAAAAGCCAGTTATGGAGTTACGGACAGCAATCCTTTCTAAGTGCTGTTCTCTTACAACCAATTTATTAGATGGTCCATTCTACTTTCTTCATGAAAAAGCCTATCCTCTTCCCTAAAGAGAAATCATACCAAGGAAAATTTTCTGCCTAGCTGCTGTGTGGCATATGGTGTAACAGCTAGGCCCAAAGAAAAAAAGATATCTACACGTACCTGTTCTTATATTTGGATTTTATCTTTATTACAAAACTGTCTTGTCATATAAGCAGAAAACACTACATGATGTAGCATTTGATTACTGAAATTAGAAATTTTGTGAAGGGAAAAAATGATTGTTGCTGTCAAGCTTGACTCTCTCTTGAAAAGGGGCATTAACTTTTGTTTATGGTCTGATGATATCTGAAAGTGCCACTGAGCCTGGCAGCAGAAGGAGAGACTAATGGAGGTGATGTTACTGTGGAGCTGGTCCGAGAAGCTATTCCAAACAGTTTATTTCAGCCTTGGCACGCATGTATTTCTACTGCCATTCATGTGTGTGTTCTTCGTCAGCTACAATAGACAGAAACCTGCCTAATGACGGACTGCTCTTACTGCAATCTTTGTATCTTGACTACTGATGTAAATAGTCTTGGTCTACAACAGCTACAATAAAAACCATATTACTTATGCTAGGCATGCACACACTCTTGTATATACAGCCATGTCAGGCTCTATGACCACATCTCAAGGGTGGTTTGGTTTTAAGGTTACAGATCTTTGTTTTCTTATTTTTTTACCTGGAACTGGAAAGAAGGAGAAGATGCGCAAAGGAACAACACACAGCTCTGCAAAAGCGAAGTCTACTCCGATTATGTCAACTAAAATCTTCTCTGACACGTTTGGCGTCCAAAACATCACAAAACAGAGCTAGGAAGAACAAAATTAAGACATGTTTATATTTCAGAAGGGAAGCACAGCGAAAGATAGAACGTCCTGGTCTAAAAAATTTCTGTACTGATGGGTATTTTTGGTATTAAATGAAGAAAGAAGATGGATACAAAAGTAATAAAAAATAATTTTGCTTTTCTACAGCGTTCAGGGATCTGTAGCATGCAGTGATTAAGGTTTTAATCATCACGAAGACAGATGTATTTTATGATTAACTTTAATAACTTTATTTAACTGTTCTCCTATGTTTCTGCCTCTTTGCACACAGACTGAGGAAAGAAAATAACAGAACTTACATGTTAAGCAATAGTCCTGACTCAAAAGTTTATGAAGCAGTCATAAGTAAAAATAACATGCACGGAAATCTAACAGAATATTTGCTGGACTTGGATTCTACCAGTTCAAATGTTACAGTTCAGCCTGACTGAAACCAAGAAGAAATTGGAGGGAAGATTTTAAAAGATTCTTTAGAGAGCCACCCCAATGACCAACAATTCTTGTCTTTGACTTCAGTTGAGGATGCTGGACACTCCAAAAATCACAACAAACTTTACTCTTCTCAATAAGAAGGGGAAAACAGATAAAAAATTGGAAAAGAAACAACCATCAGCAAAATTCATAAACATGGTCAGAATGACTTTTCTGTACTTTGAGAAATGTATTGAAAGCAATGTTTTTGCAACAGTTGAAAGACATTTTCAAATACTTAAATGCAGTAAGACTCTAGTCTACATACAGTATATTTACACTTAGCTTGCATTCAAATACACAGAATACACAAGTGCACTCAAGAGAAGCATGTTGACTTCAGAAGCAATTCCTACGCTTCAGGCTCCTCACATACCAAGACTGATGCATAGAGAAAGAATTTTTATGGTGCCTGCAAATGGTTGTACTTGAAAGGTCTAGTTGCGATGAAAACAGTAAGACACTTGATTTTTACAGTATTTGCTCTGCTAAGACACCCATATTCCTAAACGGATTATCAAATGTTATAGTAACTAAAGATTTGAAGTAGTCCAGAGATCCGACCTAAATCTAAACTTAAGAGTTTAAACATGCTGCTGATACTAGTACTGTCAGTATGTAATATGCCTGATACCAAGGCAAAGGTGTTCAGCATAGTCCTGCCCTCAGGTCACAAATCTGCCAGGTCTTGTTATTTTAAAGAGTGTGCTGTTTAGTCCATAGATCGAAATGGAAAACTTCCATAAAAAGCCCACAACAGATGGTACAGAGGTAGTACATGCTGTTTAATTTTTGGTCAGTCCTGAGGCAGGGCTTCAGGCCGGGCTGCAGGGGCTCTTTGCAGCTGGCGGATCCACATTTGGTTGAAGGCACTCATCGAAGAACAGAGGTGACAGCACTTACAGGAATTTTTCTGTAAGACATCCTTTCAAGTATAACTACTTTGTTATTCAATTTGGTTTTACCTTTAAAAAAGTGATTTCTTCCTGTTATTCTTGCAGTAAAGCAAGATGTTAAGGAAGCAAGCTGACTGAACAGGGCAAAACTTGGAACCTTAAATGCTCTGGTACACTGGCTGTAAAATCTGATGTCTCTGTAAGACTCTATAACTACTCTCTTATAATTTAGCCTACAAGCTATCTAGCTCTTCTCTTACTATCCAATTGTCACATCCCTACATGTTCAGATGGCTTTTAAAGCCAGTCTTTGAAGTCCTACCACCTCCAAGGCAGCTGGGATTTCACTCTCATTCTTTGGTTGTGCGCCAGAGATTGTCCTTTCCGTTTAGCCTGTGAGTACTCAGACCACAGAAGTTTCCCAAAGTCTGTGACCGAATGGCCCATGGGAGGTCTTGTGTTCTGAGATACACAATCTGTGTGGTCAACAAAACATTTCACCGTCCTGCAAAAAGGCTCATCCTCAGTTTTCTTCCCCACTTCTTGTGGTAGGACCCACTATTTATTTTTCATAATTGAATGTTTTACTTGACTAATTTGGTGCTGTATTTTGCGGTGTATCTCCATCACCTATACAGAGATTAGTAAGTGGAGGAAGGTAAGAGCAGAAGACAAATAAGCTGAGCATGGAGTTTTTTCCACTTTAGCCAGCACTTCTCTCTCTCTGCCAAACTACTCATCCAGGGTACAACTGAAGCAGAGGGGACAGTCCAGAGTAGAGAAGGTTGTGTGGTTGAGAATCCAATTATTAAAAAGTAACTGTACAGTGACAGAGCAAATTCTTTCATTCTTGCAGACATCATTAGGCAGATTGCAGTGACTTTTACTTCAAATTACCTGTAAGGCAACCATATAGGGTATATTTTGCCAAATCTTTCTTCAAAGTCCAATAAACAAGATGCGAAGATGTCCACTCTCCAATTATAATTTGCTGTTCTCATGAAAGCAAAGACCTTTACGCTGCTTGTACTGCACAATGCCATTAGCATCCTGCTGAGCAGTATAGTTACTGCTGCTGCAAGATTCCATACATTTATGCTAACAGCAGACTGCCCACTGCTAGCAAAAGGCAAATACAGCAGTCTTTCCTTCTTCAACAGCCACTTGAAAGAGTATTCTAACATGGCTAGACGGACAGGCAAGTAAGTGACCAAAAGCCTTGTTTTCAGTCCCGTGCTCTTTAAACTTCATTTCTGCCATAATAAGAACAGACTCAATCTCCATCCAGCTCCTACAGGAGGAAGGTCAGTTTGCAAATCAGCGGTAATGACTTATACCCAGGAGGTATGCAGTCAATCCTCCTCAGCTGTTGCAAACTGCAGTGTTCCCTGCTCCCCTGATCAGCAGAGAGTCAGCACTGATAAATGGCTTCAAAGAGCACTTCTTACATAGCAGCTGGTGGGTACAGACAGCAGTGACTGCTAAGCTCAAGAATAAGCAGTTTGAGGAGGTGAGGTGTGGCAGCAGCAGGGCCTTCTATTTCTGTCTCAGCGTGTTGCCATCTTTTGGTTGCAATATTGATAACTAGTTTCACTTTGCAAAGAGATTTCTCTCTGTCATCTTACCAGCAGACAATATTCTCATTGCCCACGGGGAAAAGCTGCAGGAAAAGAAATTAACGCTTCTCATCCTGTAAGCCCTCTGCAATTCAACTTCTAGAGCACTTGCAACTTGGGAATTTTCCATATTATTCCAAAGACAAGTTCAAAATGTAGTAGAAAAAAACCCAGACTCTACTTTAGGAAAACAGTAACACTAATCTTGCAAAGGCTGGAAGCTATCTCCACTACCCGTTCCATTACAGATGAGATATACTGAAAATAGGATGAAGTCTTAGCTTTTTTGTGATGCTGAGTGGTCTGCATGATGTTTGCAATTACCTTGGTAAAGGGTGAGGACTGATCAGAAAGCAGGCTGGAGAAGATGGTAACAGATTAAATGGTGCAAGTAGTCCAGGGAAACAGGGAGTGTGGCGCACACAATTAGAGACGGGATCTACTCAGACAGATTTTAGGAAATAGATCTACCTATAGTAGATCTACCTTTCTTTTCAGTTAAAAGAAAGTTTGTTTCCCCCTCCCCCTTACGCCTTTCTGCATGTGTCTGCAAGGTTAAAAATAGAATAAATAGGCTTGGGTAGGGTTACAGTTATACCCTCATTTAATCTAATCAAGACGTGAAGATGAAACAGTAAAAGCTCCTGCACAGGGTAGCAACACGCACGTATAATGGCAATGCAGCTTCAGGTTGCAATTGCAGTTGACTGCAATGTCTATACACAGTAATGAATATTGCACTTGGCAACTCTGCTGAGGCTGAAGCATTTTAACGCTTTGAGAGTAAGGATTTTTTATGCTTTGGGAGTAAGGATTTTGCTTGTGGAATTCTAGCAACATAGTTGATTTGATTTTTCTGTTACGGTATGAGTGCAGCATAATATTAAAGGGTAGTTTTGTTAAAGTCTTTGATCGTTTAAACGGAACTTCAAGTGAGCAGCGACAAGCTCTTTAAAAATACAGGAAAACTGAAGATACAAACAGGAGAGTGGAACGCTACAGAGAATCTGCAGGCCTGAGTAGACTGCGGTATTTATTATGGTGGTGTTACCTCTGTATGAACAACAGAAGCCTAAGCATTTCTGGAGTGTTTTAATCATTTGAACTGATAACCGGGTAACGTGTCTTTAACTGATCTACAGTAGTCAAATTTGAAGGGCTTTATTAAATATGTCAATAACTTACAGCAGCATAAGAAAATGAGTACAGCTGTACCAGGTCAGACCAAAGCTCCACCTAGATTAGTACCATCTCCCTGCTAAAGGTCACTGGGGGTTTCCCTAGGGAAGGGGCACAAAGAGCAGGGCAAGTGCCCAGTAAGAGATGTCCTTCCCTTATTGCGTGGTCTGGGCTGCTGGCAGATACAGCTTCAGGAGTTCAAGAACTGTGGTGCACCTTCATCTCATGCAGCTTTATATTCTGCATACAAAATATCTAATATTAATGATTTTTTTTTTGCAATCCAGTTGTGCATTAAAAAAGTAAAAAAACCCTCTCTCACTTGTGGCTTAGACAGTCTGTAAGCAGGTGTGCTTACTTTCATGTGGAACCTTGCTATTCTCAGCCAGCAAATTCAACGTCTAGGTGTATGAAAAGGTTACACATCAAAAACTTCTGCTGCCGACAAGCCTGAGAGAATGGCAGGGAAAGTACCAAACCGCTAGTGCTCAGTCCAACTTTTCTTTAATCTCTTCGTTTAAGCACACTTCATGCATTTGACTTTCACAAATGGTTGTGACGAAAGACTGTTCATGAGAGCTTATTTCAGATGCTCTGTGTGCGTGTTTGAATGCCAGTAGTTCTTGAAAGCTAACAGTCTTTTCATAGGCTCTGCATCTCCTGGAAGCTATTTCCATTTATTCTGGTTGCTGACAGGGATTACTAAACCTTAGAGACCCACTACATAATGCATTATAATACATTATGCCAACAAAGGCTATTGGCATGTGTATAGTAATCTGCAGGGTGCTAGACTGATTTGCTTTTAGGCAGTTGTAGAAAGCTGCCTGTCTTCTGGGACATTCATTGATAAATAGAAGGCACAAAAGAGTATTCCAGTGAGCTATGAACAACAGTACAGCATTTCTAGACTTCAGTGCAGCTTCCTAGAAGAAACACTACCTGTAGACAAAGACACGGTATGGCTCTATGTTCCTCAGAAAGAAGCTATGGAATCCAAAATGGATGTTTTTAAGAATGGGTTAGACATACACCAGCCTGGAATGAGACTGGAATAACAGATTTTACCATGGGGAAAGTGTACTGTTAGCCTGTTAAAGGTTAGTCTGTGATGCAATGCAGTTCATATTTTTCTCCTGCAAAACAACTCTCAGCAGATGTTTCCTATCATTTGTTGAACTTGTTATATTTGCAGAACTGCAGTCTAAGAAAGGCATTTTACCCTCAAAATATTGTTCTATGTATGTACTGAGGCTTACGTCTTAACTACTTTAACCCATGCCTTCTTCGTGACCTCTCTATGCCCATTTATGCTATGGGGTGCCCAGTGAGGGCAGAGGAAATCTACTTCACACAGCTTTGAATTGCACCTCAGATCTTTGGGACAGTATAGAATCACAGAATCATAGAATGGTTAGAGTTGGACAGGACCTTAAAGATCATCTAGTTCCAACACCCCTGCCATGGGCAGGGACACCTCCCACTAGACCAGGTTGCTCAAAGCCCCATCCAGCCTGATCTTGAACACTTCCTGGGATGGGGCATCCACAACTTCTCTGGGCAACCTGTTCCAGTGCCTCACCACCCTCACAGTAAAGAATTTCTTTCTGGTATCTAATCTAAATCTCCCCTCTTCCAATTTAAAACTGTTACCCCTTGTCCTGTCACTGGACTTCCTGACAAAGAGTCCCTCTCCGGCTCTCTGTAGGCTCCCTTCAGATATTGGTAGGCTGCTATGAGGTCTCTCCGGAGCCTTCTGTTCTCCAGGCTGAACAACCCCAGCTCTCTCAGCCTGTCTTCATAGGAGAGGTGCTCCATCCCTCTGATCATCTTCATGGCCTTCCGCTGGGTATCGGTTAAGTCTATCACCTCTATTAATATGGAAGAATATAAATCATATGATTTTGCGTTTTGAAGTATGCAATAAACAAATAATAAAGTAGCCAGAGTCTTACGTGGTCCAATCTCCTGATTCGCCAAACATCTCTATGGCCTCTCTCTTTCTCACATAAGCAGAACTTCCATAATTCTGTCTCCTTTCAGAGCCTGTATCACACTTACAAGATGAGCTAATCTTGCAAGTATGTTTCTAAGTCGAAACAGTATCTTATTCTAACTTGCATCAATGTGAAAAACTGAATTTGACTCCCGTGTTCAACATTCTATTTTACAAGGTGTTGGGAAAAAAAAAAAGAGTTGAATTTGTTAGTGTTGTTCTTACGGCTATTCCAAATCCATACCTTGATTGACCTTCAAAATTTAGTTCTCTAAATGACTCTGTAGTACTAGGGCTTGTCACTCAAAAACTTACTCTAGCATCTTAATGTTAAAGGAAACCGCACTTCTGTGTTTTTATGAAGAATAAAAGTAACAACGGTTTTGAACACTTAACTACTAGTACTGAAACTACAGAAGTAGTTATTAGCTACATCCCTTTTCAGACTACAGTAGGAGTGTGTTTCTATGTTGAATATAGCTGTGCAACAAAATACAAATTCCTTAACATCTCCTAAAGCACTCATTCCACTATGCAGTCTCTCAGGTAGTTGAACAACATGGAAAATGTTCAACAGGGTTCTTATGAAGGAAGGAAATCCAACTACTCATCAATTTACACAAATAAAGGATTTTGTGCTTTATTGTGGACCAAGCAAACAAAAAGTCTAGGTTTTATCATAAAGACATTATTCCCCATTGATAGGAAATCACATGTGAGTTTAACATGAAAATAATCAAGTGAAAAAGTTGGTGCCTTTAAGACTCAGGTTTTGGGGTTTTTTTTTGTCAGGTTTTTTTTAAGGACACTGCTATAAACAATCATAAAGTTTTTGGGAAGCTGTGGAGGAATTGCTGTACATGGTACAACTCTAGAGGCCAGCACCACTGGCTTGCTATGGAAGCGTGCTGCATACCACAGCCTGGCCCGCACCAGGATGGACCTACAGAATCCTATGCTACCTTTGCTGTAAATCATGAGAGACAGCGGTCTTTGCACAGCCACCCCAGTTTGGGCAGTTTTGAGGAGTTTTTGATATACAGCCTTTGAGACAAAAAAATTAAATAAACTGATCAGCCTAAATGGAGGCATTGAAGGTTCCCACAGACTGACACTCTGTTGGGGTATCATGGTGATCATGTGTCCTGTAATTCTGAAGCAGGCAGAAAGTGGGTCCTTTTCTTCTGTGGGAAATGTAAGGTTTTCAAGACCAGGCCGGCCAAAGCCCCAGGGAACCTGCCCTGACCTCACAGCTGACTCTGCTCTGAGCCAGAGGCTGGACCTGATGAACTCCCGAGGCCCTTCCAACCTGAATAATCCTGTGATCCTGTGAAGCAAAAAGCCGTGGGTCTGTGTGCAGTAAAAATGTCAGACTGCAGTCGTATTTGAAAGCAGCGTATTGTAATGCTGATGACTTGAATCACAAGGACATTCTCTTATAGCAATTATCCCTCAGGCGCACACAAGTCAGTATAGATTTCTCTGAACTTTGTGTTCTGCAAAGGGTGGTGTAAAGCTGAAAACAGCTGTCATGAAATTTGTCAATCAGCAGGGGGAGCAAAAGAAACCTGAGCCTGCCTGCGGGAAAGCTCCCTAACTTCACATCTTCTCCTGAAATAATTGGTTTCTACAGATCTAAGTCTCCCCATGCCTCCCCCAGCTTTCCTTATAGTTCAGAGTGATAAAGCACGACTTTCTTAAAAAATAAAGTTAGGTCCAGCAGCTGCAGAATACACGGACTCTCTGATAGCATTAATGTGATGCCACGTCTGCTTGCTCACCAACTGCTCTGAAAATAGGCGGTATTTTTCAGGCTGGGCTGGGTCACTACCTTGTTAAAGATAGTCATTATATCTCCCGATTGAATTATGCTGCTTTATTTTTTAGAGAAAGCAGGATATTTTACTGAGCACAGCATCACTTTGAAAAAGTTCGAATAAACCAAAGCTGGCAGATTCCTAGGCTCTCTGTGAAAACTGTTGACTTCACAACTTAGACATTTTCTTCTGTCCTGAGTTTTCTGCAGCCCTTGCTGCTTCCTATTCCAATTACAGAGTTAGAGCAGAAACATGCTCTAGTGATGATTTCTGACCGTTCCTCTTCTGCTTGCTCCAGCCACTCATGCAGAGTAGACCCTTTGTATGAATCCTGAACAATCACGAAGGAGACATCAGTCTCCACCTCACTGGAGCAAACAGAAATCCTTTGTTCCAGGACAAAGACTCAGTGCGGTACCACGGATGGGACAAGGCCCTCGTGAGGATTTTATAAAGTCAGCCTCTGGTGCTCCAGCATCTTCCTGAACACACAGGAACGCTTCCACTCGTGTCTGAAATAATTTTTAATGAAGTGGGAACTAAACTTGACCTTGAAAAGGTAAAAAGCTTCTCGAACAATAGTCTGCCAATATGTCATGTTCCAATTGTTATTTTTGTGCCAGCGGCCTGAAGATAAAAAAAACAATCTGAGAGTTCAGAGGGGGGGAAAATCAAAGCAGTGAAAACAAACCCATCCACTGGATGGGTGGTATTATTCTAAAAGCTGTCCTTGGTATCCATATATATGTACAACAGTGAAGTATAAAGAATGACTAAAGAATTACTAAAGAATTTAGTCTCAAAAGTTAATGCTGTTTTTCTTAAAATATGAATATCCTAGCTAGGACTTGCGAAATCTTCTTAATACAATGAGGCTGTAATGAAGCCATTGATAAAATAAGATTGGGGAGCATGGGGGAAATCTGTCCCTCTTTTTATCTCCTTCCTTTGTATACTCATGGCAGATAATGACACTGAACTCAAGTCACCCAGGGAATTCCAGATACTGACACTGTTGGCAGTTGGCTTTGTGTCCTCTGAGAAGGACTGGTTCCTTGCCACGACATTTCTTCCTGTGGATTTTACTGCCTCTCAGTCCTTTTATCCCGTGACTAATAAAGCCCAGTTGTAACCTTTCATAATAAAGCAATGCAGAAACGTAAAACAAAGACAGTCAATAGGAAAACATGAATGAACCTTGAACACAAATCCAGTGGCCTCTGCAATGGCTTCAACTTTTGGCTGCTTTTTGACCAGTGACACTGAATGTCACAGGTATGTAGTGTGGCAACATGGTTCTTAGGCACATTTTGCTTCATTCATCTTTAAACTTGGGAGGAAAAATTTCATGGAAAGCTAAATGATGCTAGACAGTACTTTGGTTCTGAAGAAAATGCAGTTTGTGCTGTTTTCTTAAAGCCAATGTCTAGCCATGCCTAAGCTCTTCTTTGTTATATCCTTAAAGCAAGGAACAAATACCAGGAATGGAGGGATACACTGCAGTAGCTACTCTGAGTCTGAGGCTCTTCAGCACTACTCAGGGGGAATTTAGTTATTGTCACAAGCAGAAAAGGAGATATTCAGGGAGAATCTCCTGCTGAGAAGAGCTGTAAGTATGACCTTGGACAGGGGAGGATGAAGTACTGCTTTAATCTGGTTGAACTGGACAAGGTACTATAAAGTACAATTGCTTTAAATTTGGTGGAAGGCAAATGAGGATAGGTAGTATTAATCTACAATTTGATTTTGTCTGATGCATTGAAAAATTCCAATTATTATTCAAACTCTAAAGTTCCATAGTCAGATTTCCTTAAAAAACAAACAAACCCCCCCACAAAAATCATGTAATCTTGGTCAGCTTTAGAAAACAACAAAGGCTTGCCCTAGTTAATACAGTAACACAAGCCACTTTAAGAAAATCAGTTAAGTAATCTTCCATTTATAAATTCTAATGCAGAGGCTGGTAACTGATGTGATGGAACTACAATGCTGCAAGTCTAGCTCACGTCCCTGGCCACATTTGTTAAAACCCTAGCACCTCAAAAGCTGAAAAGCATTATTGGCATCAGAAATCGTTACCTTTTTGATCCAGAATTCAAATTTTGGTTTCTACAGAGTAACTTAGCCTGTGCAGTGTTATAGTTTGAGTACGTGAACACTGATAAAATCACAGATTTCATTGTTCACATGAAATAAATCATCACGATGAATCCTGTTTTCCATGGTGCGGCTAAGCTGTTTCCTCTAGTAAGGTAGAAATGCTACAGTACTCAAGATAGAAGAGATTAATGAGGTTTATGACTGGGTGTCATATTGCATTCCCTTTTTGCAGGAAAGATGTAGAGTATCTCAAAGGCCAAGAAGTTAAAATACAGTGTCTCCTTTTCAGACCCTGTTGCTATTTCTTTGACCATGAGTCACTAATTCATGAAAAAATGAGGCTTTGTTAACTTCAGTCCATTTGTAACTACTTGTTCAGCTGCTGGTCTCTCCTGCACTGTCACTGCACAAAGACTATATCTTTGGCTCTCTCTTTAGCATTAAATACTCTCATATATCACACCTGTCCCACATCCTGCCCCCTTTCCCAATTCCCAGCTTGGCCCTGGTGGGCCATCTTCTGAATGTCTGCCATCAGTCTTTTGTCAGCGTTAGGTTGGTGGTTAGACTAGATGATCTGAAAGGTCCCTTCCAATCTAAGTGATTCTATGATTCTATATGAGAGTTGAGATGGGCAAGTGGGAAGGTTTCAGCATTGCATACAGATCAGGAATAAAGCACAGAGAGGAACACCTAAATTAAGGACGTCACAAATCACCACTTTCCTCTGAAAATGCTTTCTTCAGCTTGAGAACTAAGAACCAACACTAGCAGCCTGGAATGTATATAGCTGTAAGAGTTATAATAATGGGGTGATTTTCTCAGGTAGTAACCCTCTCTCAATACAGAGAACTGTGGCATCAGTCCCATGGAAATAGAAACAGTATCCCTTGCTTTTTCTTGTTCCCCTTTCCAGCATCTCCATCACTTGAAACCATGCGAATGAGGCAGCAGATACTTGGATGAAGGTCTTTTAAGTAAGAATGAAGGAGGAATAATGGAGTAAAAGCTCTGATAGAGTCTTGCATTGGTCAGAATTTCCAAATCACTTTGCCCTGCTCTAGTTATCTTTACCAAACTTAATCAAATCTGTACATAGAAATCCTCACACTCTGTTTGCTAAAATGCATGAAGGTGAGGGCATAAATTGTAGTATTTCTGTATTTTCTTGGTAGCTGACAGTCTAATACTGATTTCACAGTAGTAATGGTATTATATTCTTTATTCTTTTTTACCTTATATTCTTTAGGAAAGGGGGAAAATTAACTACATTTTTGTGAAAGTATGTTCACATAAACTGATGTGTGGCAAATTATGTTTTAAAAACTTCTTTGCACACCCTCTGGCTACACTGAAGCTGCCTGAGGCATCTAAAAATTAAAGCTAATCTTCTGCCAGGTCCTGAATGCCATTTACTATCTCTCATCCTTGAAATAAGACCCTTCAGGTGTTTGGTCTCCAAAGATGGAAACAAAGCGAAGCGCACGATACTTTTATAGGTATCTCAACTCATTAAATGCATTCATGGTGGCTAAATGTCAGCCTGCGTGGGACTCCAGAAACCAACCAGCTGGCACACAGCAAGAGATGCCTACTGCATGGAACTGCTGCGCAGTTATATCATGCTATGGAGACTCCTCTTCTGCCTTCAAAAGGTTTCATCAGTGAAACAGGAACATGCTCCAGGGCATTTTTGAACAAGCAAGCCTAATTCATATTATCCTGAACGCAAGCTAAGGACGCCTAGTAGGACAGCAGTCTTTACCATCTTACTCAGGATACTTTATCATGTGGAAAATTAACTTACAGGTAAATGCATAAAGTGATATGAAATGGCATATTTCTTAAACTGGAGACTGAAAATTTGAGATCAAATGGGACTACTGAAAACTGGACAGTCTTTGGTAATCCTCACAGGAATTTTCAGCTGCAGGACTGATGGCTGGGAAATAACAAGATTTGCTGAGTTCAGCTGGAAATTAAACTATCGAGTAAGAAACACCTGGTAGATGGATAGCATCAGAGTGGGAATATGTCAATAAACCAATGCTATAATATACTGCATTGGTATGAATATTCTGTCTTCACTCGTGGGTAACAATTTTATCTGCCAGTGCCTACATTTCAGTGGCTGGTGAAGCCTTGCTGATCAACAGGACATGAGAGTCGGCAGATGGTATCCAGTTGGCACTTGGCAGTTCCTAGTTTGACATAGTTGAATCCAAGGCACAGCGCAAAAGCTTGGGCATCTGGAGCTGCCTTTTAAATAAATGAGGCTTCTCAGCCTGAATGAAACACAGCTTCTTCTCTTCCACAGTGACTGGCTCTAGATCTTACAGAATTAAGTAGAAAGCAGCAACTACTGAGTCCTGTATTCTATACTTTAATGCTTTTGCATCAGGAATTTTCCCTGCTATGATGGCTTCCCTGTTCTTGACCAGGGTTTTCTTATCTCCTAGATGCTTGATGATTAATTATAGAAGATAACCAAGCAGATGATAACTGGAGATTAGGCAAAAGATGGGACATCTTGCAGTAAACTGTTATCAAACGGGACAGAGAATTTTCCTCCTCCCCTCTTCAGTTTGAAACTGAATTATCCCATCACAGGGACCCAGCAAAAGGAACCCTGTGACTTTGGAGCCTTCTCTGCTCTTTTAGGACTGTGATGGGATCCCTCTGTTGAATCTTGCAAGATCAGTTAAGAGCCTACAGTCACCAGCAGCCTGTCCCACTTTTCTGCCCATGGTTGGGGGGAAATAAGAGATCAAGAGGCAAACACGTTAAATGCTGCAGCTTAAAACTTCTGACCATTATAATATAAAAACCCCACTTAAATATAACTACAGTCTGCATATGATTATATACTTATCAGATACATATTTATAATAACATACACTATATATGAATATATAAGATATAACTGCCAACTGATGGTAGCTGATGCTGCTGTGCTACAAGATGTAAGCACTGGAGAGCTGACACAATGCCTGTGTGCTGCTCTTCCTCAGGGGCTGATAACATCCAGCAAATGAAAGAAACAGACAGTTGCTAATAGTAACGCCTTAAACTACAGATGCTTATCAGCAGGAGCCCTTAGAAATCAATGTGTTTTTTCCCCTGTCAAAAGGATAAGTTCAGATATGAATCTAAGTATTACAAAATTTATTTACAAAAAATGTAATATTTTATTATAGAATATAAAAATGGCGTAACATATAATATAGAAAGTAATATTCTAAGCATTAGATATATTTTAAAGCTATCATTAGACTCCTCAATTATGGACAAACCTGACTGCAAAGCAAGTGACATTTTGACATGTATTGACACACACTTATTCAACTCTCAGGCCCAAACATATGAGCCAGTAAACTGACCAGCTGTTTGCTCCTAAATATATTAAATTTAAACTTTCACTGAGATTTATATCTAATGTAAGTTATCTGGCATTTGAAATTGGTTATCACAACACAACTGATGTATATCAATTTGTTCAGCTTAAGTGCCTGAGCCTTCACTTTAGATGAAACTCCATGACAAAGTTTGTTTTGTTTTGTTAAAAAAAGAGATCTACAGTTTTTACTAGTTTGTCTATGGTTTGTAACAAGTAAATCTGAAATTTGTAAGCCTTGCATAAACCACACACACACATATGACTGTAAATGTGAAAGCTTTCCCTCCACTCTATCTTTCAGTCTCCTTTTGGGATAAAAGGAATGAAAAATCACAGGACAAACTTGAACATCTGGATTTTGTTTCTTAAGCAGTGTCTGCTAATTAAAAATAAGATAGCATTCTACACAATTAGCTTCTCCCCTTAATCAGCCTGTTTATTCATGAAAACTGCTACCTCTTTGTCCGTAACTATGTGTCCATTTAAAAAAAAAAAGCAAAGCAGCACCAAAATTCCTTTTACAACAGCACTGGTGCTGTTATACTTAAAGCTGGAAAGAGCTTTGAGTGGTTTCTAATAGAACACATGTTAAAACTGAGGAGTACTGTGCAGGTCTCCTGCTGTACATTAACTTGGTGACAGACGGTTGAACGTGGTGTGGTGCGCACAGCTTGTCACCCTTGGCACCTCGAGCCTGACTTATTGCTAAGGGAAAACCTGCTGTCATGCATAGAGCACTCAAGACTATGAAGATACAACTGGCCACGTGTCTTGCTGACACTTTAGTTAACAGCAACCACCAGCTAACAGGAGCTGGTGTTTGGAAATGTATCCCTAAAGCACCATGCTCTGTCCCAGCTGAGGCTGCTTGAAGAGGAAGCTGAACTGAATAGCAGCCCAGTTCACTAACTGCCACCCTAAGACCTGATTGCTCCTACAAGTAAGTACAGACTATTCTGGGTGATTTTTAGTGACAGCGAGCTAGGGAGCTTTCACAACGGTCTCTGAGAAATTGCTTTCTCTGATCAGCATCTTGTATGCTGCTCATGCAGCCATCCTGCTTCAGCCACATAGAGCCAGCCATGCTTTTAGCTCAGTAGCAGTGACTTAAACAAGAGTGCTCACAGCTCTTGGTAAGGAAGACATCACTTGTCTTCCAAGCCAACTGAGACACGAACAGATGCCACCACTCCCAGTCCTCTCAGAGAGTTAGATATCCAACTCCCGCCACCGCTGCTTGCAGAGCTCAGGGCCCACAACTTCACTGACTTGCACAGGGTTCACATACAGACGTGTGCATGAGGGCATGGCTGTGACTGCCACGTGGAATGGGGAGCAGCAAGTGCAGCAAAGGAGCTTGTGTCCTCACAAAGGAGCCCGTGTCCTCACAAAGGAGCCCTCTGCTCATCATTTTCATGTAGTGGGCACTAACTGACATACAATCAGCCTGGGAAACCTTGCAGCTCAAAGGCCGATGACCAAATGCTAACCACGTGGCTGCCAGCAGCTAACATTAGCCAGGGAAAATGATCTTAACTGACTGCAACTTCTGTGTCATCACAGAAGACTTAAGGAAGAGCTCAATTGGGAAATGGGGAGGACATAATAAAAAAAAAGAAAAACGAAAAAAAAAAGAAAAAAGAAAGAAAGAAAAAAGAAAAAAGAAAGAAAGAAAGAAAAAAGAAAGAAAGAAAGAGAAAGAAAGAAAGAAGGAAAGAAAGGAAAGGAAGGAAGGACGGATGGTAATTTGGCAGCAGCTGTGAGCTGTGCCCTTCATGCTGCCTTGGAGAACCCCTGAATTCTGCACTGTGGTGTCTGAGCTCAAAGACACCACCGCTATTTTGAGAAAAGCTCCTGCTGAAGAGCAATGTATTTGCTGTTACTCCTGCTGGGTAAGGCAGGGTTCCCTTGAGTAGCTCACTCCTCGCACAGCATGCCCCTCTACACACAGCTCACGAGTGAGGGAATGCTCTCCCCTGACAGAGGAAACCTTTGCTGCAATGGAGAAATGCAGTAATTTAGCACCCAGACAAATTATTTTGGGATTTCTGCACTGTACTGAGGCTGATGCATCCCACAACAGAAGGGATGCGTGCTATAAATGCACCAGTTTTCTTTCTTGGGAGACTGCGTCTTCACTTAGCTTACAACTGTGCAAAGACCAATGGGCTGATTTGTACGGTCATCTGAACAGGTCTAGCATTGAACCAAAATGTTTAGTTCTTCAACATCATTATTTAGCCTTTTTTTCTATTCTGACCCAATTCTGACACTACCAACAAGGGTGAAAAAATGCTACTGTAGTAGTAGGTTTACAGTACTTCTTGTGCAGGTATGAGTGGTCTGTGGAAGGAGGTAGGACATTTTTCTTCCAACTCTATGAAATAGCATGTCTTCAATGATCGAGAAGTTTCCCACAATTTTATACTGGGAGGGTACTTTCCTGCATGGCTGCTGCTCATACTAAAATTTTAACTGATTTTTTTTGGCCATGGTTAACAGACTTCCTTTATCTTTCCATCTTCTGGAATCCTTCTATAGATCATCCACTGCAGAACGGATTCACATGACATGTCTATTTGACTTGTTTTGATCTCTTGGTCAGCCTGGGAGCCTGTCTCCACTTTCACTCTGATCCTGAAAAACAAGATGTTACCTATGGTGATGCCACTAGCCTGACTGCCATTCATTGCAGTAGATCCTCTCCAGCAAAACACAGTAACCACTGATGACCATGGGAGCTTAGTTACAGTGGCCATCTGATCTGGCTGCAACAGAGGCAAATTCGAAGTCAAGTTCCTTAGAACCTGTGGCACGTAATAACTTGAGTCATATGTCATACTGACGTCTACTGAGCTTGTGGGCTGAAGCATTTGCAGGCTCAGGCCCCCGAACCAAACTGAGTCTTTAAAGCTCATGTGTCTATTTTCCGCTCTGTTCGTCGACAAACAATCCTAAGAATTTGTCACTAGTAGGCAAAAATAGAAAGAGGACAGGAAAAGCTATGGACCTCAAAAGCGTTTCTGGAATTTCAGTGCGGACAAGTCTCTCATGATGAGCTTATGAAAGAACTGCCCTTGAAAGTACTATGGAGAACTTCTGGAAAAAACCCAAACCTGTAAAGTTACAAAACAAAAGCCTATTGCAGTAATTAAAAATTATTCCGCAGAGGATTGTGATGATAATGTGAGAAGCTCATGATCTATCAGAACTTGAGCTAGCTGATAAATGCCCAGAAGAGTTAAGAAAACAGTGAGTCAAGAGAAAGCTTTGAGATTGAAATAGTACTCTCAGAACAATTTATAAAGACGAAAGCTTTCCCCTTCGTGGGTCTTTAACAATACTGACAGACTTCAAGGGAGGCTCCAGCTGGAGAGAGCATAACCTTTGCCTGGCACAGCACACAAGAGAACACCTCGAGGTGTGTGATGGTAGATAACATGAAAGTCATGGAAAGTCTCCAGACAATGGCCAATTCAGTGGAGGCATATGTCTGTCTCCATTACATGCTGTAGGAAATAAAAGTTAGAGCCAGAGCTGTTGGTCTCTAAGGCACATGAAAAGAGTTCAAGCTTGAGTCTAGAAATTAATAGACAGAAAAGATGCTGCATTGGCTCATGAAATTCTGTCTTTGACGGTGGCCAGTTGTAGCCATTTAGGGAAAAAGCATAGGAAATAAAGAGCAGAAAAAAATCTCCTAAATCAGCTATGAATGGATCAAGTTGCTTCATTTTCAACTGTAAAATAAGACAGAGTACCGTATCCCACTTTCCCAGGTCGTTACAAGGGGGTGGGGATGGTTACAAATACTTCAGGCTTATGTACTGTAAGGTTTCCTTTGGTGTAAATTAGCTTCCCTTCATGCATAGGCCATGTGCAACTCAGTCAGAAAGGCTCTACACTAAAATGAAGGGGAGAGAGGAATTAAATCAGCTCTCCATTACTCAACAGTAGAATTGTGAATGTGGGGAGAGTTACTAAGCAGCCAGCTTTGGAATGGAATCCCGCTGGGGATAATGAGAAAACCTGTCTGGAGTCTGAGCAGATTCAATTTTAGGACTCTGAGCACTGCATCCTGAAACAATTGCAGCATCCCCCGCTTGCTTTTCTAGTGTAAGGAAGGACTTTTTCTGTGAGAAACTTATTTTCTAGGCTCTCCTTGGCTTTTGTCCTGCTAGTGCAGGTACTAAGGAGAGAAGCTGTCATGGCCCCATGGGCACTGCCAGCCCTGATGGTCCCTGCACACCCTCCAGGGCTCCCTCCACCCTGCCATGGCCCAGGACCCCATGTCAGACCCCAGGGCCATCAGCCCCTGCCCCGGTGACACTGCAGCAGGCGCATTCTCCAGTTCCTCACTGCCCTGCCATGCATGGCCATGGGCCTGCTGAGCCAGGCCCATCCATGTCCCACATCCCAGCCCAGCCTCTGCCCATCTCTGTCCCCAGGGAGGTGCCGGGTGCCAGAGCTGGGGCTGTCCCAGTGCCTCCCGGTTGCCCTGCTCCTGGCTGGTGGAGGGACAGGCCCTGTCTGCCAGGCCCTGCCATGACTGATCCTGGTGGTCCTGGCGGTGCCCAGAAGCCAGCCCAGGACTCTTTAGGACACCATGCATGGATCACAAATCTCCTAATGACTGTCACGTACAGAGGTGTGATTGCTAATGCAAGTCCACCCCCAGTGGGAAGAGGGTGGCTTGACCAGCTCCAAGTGCTAATGTAAATCCATCCCATGTAGAAACAGAAGTTGGATTCACCCCAGGTCATCTGCTCCATTATTTGCTATGATCCCCAGCACCTGCATGAGTTTTCTTCCACAACTGCCTGTTTGTTGCTAAAAAGACTTGTGCAGAAACAGTTTTCTTGGGGAAGATGCACTGTACATCGGTGTGCAAACTGGTAAGTTTTGAAATGCTGCAAGATCAGCAAAATTTCTCCCTGAATGCCAGCCCCTTGCAATGTTTCCTAGCACAGACAAGGCTTTAGATCCTGTTCTCAGTGTCAGCACCATCTCCAAAATAGCCCTTTTTAGTTCATTTTGAGAGAGAACAAAACCAACACGCACAAAAGTACTCCCAGGATGGAAGCCCAGCGCCATGTGAGGCAGCAGGGAACAGCTACTGCAGTTTCGACATGTGGTGCCTGTCCCACCATTTGCAGCAGATGAAGGATGCCCAGGGACAGGCTGACATCTCACTGCACATGGCACAAACACAGTTTTTCATTTTCCTGGCATGCTGGTTACCAGAAGTTTTGTTCATTAAAAAAAAAAAAAGAGAAAAAAAGAAAAGCAGATCTCCTTGCATGTGGAAGCTGACTTGAAATGGAAAGTAGTAAGAATTACATAAAATAACTTTAGCCCTTAAGATATCTAGCCTGAGTTAATGATAGCTGATTTTCTTAGTACTCCAGTACTATGATCACGCTCCCTCCTCCAGATAAAAGCAACAGAGCTTTGTAAGAAAAGGCAACTCACCTTTCTTGAACTGTTAGTTCTTTTAGCATTAGGTAGAGGAGAGAATTTTCTAGTTGAGATGAAAGCCAGAGTTGAACAAAGGTTTCTTACCGTTAAGGACAATGCCATGCAAACAAAAGTGAACTTCTTGATATGCGTCGCTGTGACGGTGCTGTTGGTGTTCACCAATTTATTGCTCGGGTTATTCTAGGGTGAGAGAAAGAGATAACGAGTATTAGCTTGGCTCCAGACTACTGGGAGGCTGATGGCACCAGGGTCATGTGTTGGACCTGACTGCCTGTGCGCCTGCAAGTCTGTCTGTGCTTGTTTGCTTTTTAACCTAGAGCCTTCTGAGTACTTTGTACCATTGCAGAATATTTTCCACTTAAACTGACAGCAACTGCTCCTATGGTCACTGAGGGCTGAGTAATCTCCCTACTTTTCTAAGGAATAAGTCCTATTTAACAAATTCAGCTTTGAAAAAGGGGTGGTAGCTCTTTCTAAGGAAACTCTACATGATTTTTTTAACCTTAGTTTAAAGTTTGTAGCATGTTTTCACTGGAAAAATAGGATTTCATTCCTTTTACCACAGAGTGGTACCAAACCCCTTCACCAATGCAAGCACCCTTACTGATCCAATTAGACAAGTAGGTAATATAAACAAAGCTCCTGGAACAGCTGGCTCTGTTAATGCAGTTTAATGAAGAGAACATAATTAGGACTATTAGATGTTCCACCTTGAACATGGGCTCTGTACTCACATGGCAGCAAAGTTTTATTTAAAACAACAAAAGCCCTCTTCCAAATGTCTAATATAGCAAATGAAGCTGAAGGTTTAAAATTGCCCTCAGGGAACGCATAAAAACAAACTAAATGGTCTGTGAAAGGAGAGGACGGGATAAGAAAAGTAGGGTACCGTTTGGAGCCCTGTAGCAATAGGCTCTTGGGTCATCTATTGCATTCACCCTGGGGCTGTTTGAGATACACAAGTATGTGCCTGTACTGATTAAAAATGTACCATGAGATGTAGTATGACGTTTATTCATTCTTGATGTAACTCAGGTAGAACACCAGTATGTCAGATGGTCAGCCTCCTGAAGGAGGCTGAAGTTACTCCTAAGAGAAATACGAACTTATGCAAACACGTTGTAGGAGTGGACAAACTGACCATAAGCTCTGTGAAGGGTACACCACTTCACACACATTCAAGTAGTTGATGGAATTTTGCAATTTAAAGCTTTTGTGGTGGTGAAAGTAGGAATGGCACCTGCATAGCCCCTTACTCCTACTTAAATATCTCCTTGGGCACATGAGAATGCATGTAGTCAATCCAGAACCTAAAGCAGGGAGCTACTCCCACGCCTGCCCTTTTTGGGAACAGTTTATGAAAACTCTCCGTAAACATTGTTTTCACATGTCTATTCTTATTTCTTGTGTTTCTGAAGAAATGCTTTGTTACTGCTAGTTTTTATACGTGAGGATAGGCCTTGCTTAAATCGCCCACCAGTGTTTAAACGAACTCTGCTGCATGGCTCAACTTTCTAACAAGGCTAAAACAATACAGAGGCAAGAAGCGTACCCAAACCCAGCCATCACAAAGGGCCATGAAGAAAAAGGGCTCTTGTTTGCTCCTACCTCACTGCTACTAACTGTGCCCTTGCTGTATTCCACCCTTTGCTCTATCTCCTGACCGTGTACTCTTTATTCCTATCTCTTGCACACAGTTTAGTTCTATGCAGATAGAGCAAAAAGAGCATCCATTCCCAGCTATTAATCAGATAAATAGCGTTCACAAGTCCTCTCACAGTCAGTGTTGTTGCTCTGAATCAGACGGCAGGCACAGTCCATTAAGAGTATCACCGTATAAAACAGCAATCAGAGCACAGAACTAGGATATGCCTGTTTTCTTTTAGCAAATCAGTAGTAACCCTTAACCAGAGTGTAACAGCTAGGCCATGAGGTTGCTCTGGACACAGAGGCTCATAAGAGACTTAAGCAGGACTCTGCATCTCTCTCATAATGTGAACAGAGGTAATGATTTCCTTGTAAAGACAAGGATCTGACTTCTCCAGCAGAGCCACTGAAGAGGGGCATACTTTCTGGATCCCAAACCGCATTAGTCAGTTGAGGCAATGCAGTGTGCTTCTGATGGCCATCAGCATTGCCAGCTTTCTGAGTAACTGACAAAAGAAAATGGGAGTTTGCATGACTGCAAACTGTTACAGCATCTGAAAATCACAACGGAGGCTTTACAAAGTCCGGAAATAAAAAGTGCTTCTAGCCGGACTTCTCTGAGAAAGCCTTAGCTTAAGGAAAAAAGCTTTTGAAAGGCACGGTGACACGTGAATGACGTGTGACCGAGGTAAAGCAATTCTCACAGCGACCTAAAAAAATCCACTGTGGGTTTCTGGTTTGGTATTTATTGTCTGAAATGTACAGTGGAGGCATTTGCACACATGGTTGCCAGGACGAGATACCCTTTATACTGCTGCTACCTCACTTAGCACATTTTATGCCAAATTGCTCTTAAAACATGCAACTAAAATCCCTAATATATACTTTTTTAGCAATTAGATGAACTGTACCTATCTGTGCCTTACGCTAGCTTTTTCATCCTCACATTTGTTCGACAAGAGCTCTATGAGAAGCCTTTTAACTGAAATAAACAAATCATGGTCTAATCCTGTCACCACTTAAGTTGTCAGCATGTCTTCCACCAGCTAAATGAGACCTGAATTCAGGAGTCTTAATTGCTGTGAATTTTGCTTGGCAACAGTGCATTTGATAGTGGCTCGCAACAGATGAGGTTAGCAGGCCCTGTGTTTCCTGTCCCAAACTACTTTTATCTTGCAGTTTATTGGTTTTGCATCTGCAGTTCCTTTTAAGCAGCATGATCTCTGAGAAAGCCTACATATTGTATTTTATCTGACAGGTCAATTTAGCTGTACACAGGCAGGTCAGGAAATTATGACTGATTTGACTTTGTTTTGTTTTTAAATTCTCCTTGGAAATATGGTGGATCATATCAAATGGGGCTTGCTTCAGTAAAACACATCCCAGAGGAAGAAAACATTTTTTTCATCAGTGTTTGGAACCAGAAAGTTTAGTTACTAATTGGTTAATAAAGGGAAGGAGAGGATGTGGGATTTGAATTAGAGCATCACAGGACATGACTGTTCTTCGCACAACATATGGGCTAGTGAGCACCAGTTCTAAAACAGAGCAAAAAAAGAATCTAAACAAAATTAATTTGGTTATATATTTACTCTATGCTCAGTTCCAGGAGCAGTCCTTGCATTCTGATGTAATTACATGATTTGCCAACAAAAGTCTCCATAGTCTCAGCCAGCTAGGTCAGTACTACTAAAATAATATATGTTATCTGTTGTTACTGTCAGTCTGTGAAACAATCTTTGCTGAATATTAACATAAGCAAACGAACCCAAACCCATTTGAGAGATACTGCAGAATCTGGAGCAGAGATGTGAGCTTGCTCACTCACTGACGGACAATTTTTGAGAAATCACTTCATTAGCTAAGTAGATACATCGTAGCGTGTAAGTGAGGACTTTTTTTAATCCTTAAAAATACAGCACCTATCTATTCAAAAGGTAGCTTAATACCTTGTAACACAGAGCTAAGGTTAACATCACAAATCAGACAACAGCGTGAAGCCACCAAAACCCAATTCATTTTAACTAGGATTTTAAGAAAACGTTATCAGTGGGACAAGGAAAAATAGGCAGCAAAAGCAAAAGTAAAGAGAAGCAAAACAATAGATGGCCATTAATACAGCCCTATTTAATCTTTGGTTGGTTTATTTTTTCAAGAATCTGTTACACTTGATTATAGAGCCATGAACTAACTTTCTTCATATTTGTTTGTCAGAAATTCCTCTGACATCACTGAAGCCACCCCTAAATTAAAATGTTGTAACAGAGAGAAAGAGGAGGACCATGGATGTGAAACCACATGAAAGGTATTTATTAAACCCCTAACATGAGCACTCACCTTGTCAAAAGCAGGGTATACTGCTCTGATCTCTGTCAGCCAGCCATACGGCATGTGTCCCACAGGATATGTAGCTGTCAGAATCGCCACTGCCTATTAAAAGAGACAGGGAAACATGAACTTCAAATCTTTGAACAGAACAGTTAAACTAACGTAGGGTGACATTTCCCACCGATATCACCACATTGACCTCGACACAGTGAGAAACCAGGCAGGTGACTGGAAGCTCTTTGTTTCAGGAAGACCGTCAAGAGCGGCCATCATTTGGCCCGGCATTTTAAGCTTAGGAAATCTTTTGTGCCATGAAGGTAGGTTACTCAGCTTGTTTCAGCATCACTCTGATATTTAGGGATAATAGTTAACCTGAGCTGGTGTGTGCCCCTCAGCCAGCCGAATACCTCCCTCCCATGTTGTTCCTGAGCTATTTTACCTACAGATACATGAGTAGCAGAATGCCTTGCAGCTCACAGTAGCTTTGGATCATATTTCATAATTTTAATTTATACACATTTTACTTGGTTATTTGTAAGTAAAACAGTTTTAAGTAAGACAGACAGACTACAAAACAATAGGCCTCAGTGGCTGACTGACTTTGGACATCAAACCGACTTCTCTGGGGCAGGAGACACTTATGAGACAAAAATAAAAGCTCTCCCCACTTTGTTGCTCACCAACTAAAACCAGACAAAAATAATTCCAGATGACCATTTTTATCATAAGAAACAATTCACTACCTGCAATTAAAAACTAGGCCCTTTTGCACTTCCACAAGTACAGTCCAAGAGGTACATCAAAGACACACACTCCCCTCCTACATACTAGTGTATGAAAGATTTTGCTGATGTTTCTGGTTTCTGAAGAAAAAGTTCAAATACATGTGTTTCATGTCTTTCACACAGGAAGGGTGCTTAGGGAGCTCTTTCTGCAGCTGCTTGGAAATGTACTGTCAGCCCAAGTTTTCTAGTTCTCAGAGCCGAAGTGTTCATCTGTACTGAGAAAGGCTCTCTTAATTCCAGAAGTGAAAGTGTTTGACTGCCTTTCATTTGCAGGTTCAGATCTGTTACGATTCACCTAAATTCAGATTCATTTTACATCTGGCACTGGTAGTGCTAAGAAAGACCTTTTTAAACTACTGCTGTCTGTGTTTCACTCCTAAACTTTCGATGTACATTTTCTTGGTTATCTGAGCCCATTTTCCCATTATAAATGTAATTGCTGCCCTTGCTTGGTTAAAAGACCTATACAAACACGGGACCATGCAGCAAGCTAACTTCTTCCCTGTACTGTTTAAAAAGAGGGGGGAAAGAAGTGATATCCACAGAGAGGAATAGAGCAGGATAGATTCTTCCCTGCTAATAATAAATTTAATACATTTAATGTACCTCGCAGAAGTAATTGGTTCAAAGAAAACAAATTGGAATTTAAAGACAGTACCCTTTTAAATTGCAATTCCCGCCTCCCCTCCATTATTGTATTTTCAGCAGAATTTCCATCTGTATGAAAGTGGAAAGTGATTTTAGCAGTGATTTTTCTTCCAGTATTTTTCCTCAATTGGTGGGATCCCAAAACATGTACATGAAAGCTTTCCTAAACGTCTAGAACCTGTATTTGATAAGTGAAAAAGACCCCTGTTGAAGCCAACAGCAAAAAAAGGAACCCCAATCACCATAACTGTGCTGGCAGTCCAAAGAGAAGCAGTGGGAGTTGTCCAATGCAAGTGGACTTGCTGATCTCATGAAGGTGCTACAGCCTAGCCCTTCAGAGGGACATCCTTCCCACATTAAAAGTTGCTGATACTATTGAACAAGGGACCTAAAAAACTTGTCTATACTGATGCTCCAGACACTGATGTTATCTGTGTTGCCAGCACCTCCCTTTTCAGAGGCAATTACTTCAAAAATCATAGAAAGCTGAAATGTGACCATTACTTCATGTGTTCATGTAAAAAGGCCAGCAAACCATCAGGTATGACATGTATTTGCAATCATTCTAACAGCAACAAAATGCAATAGGCTAGCCATGAAATGTGATGCATCTAAAATCAAAAGTTACCAAGAAATGCAAAATTGATTTCTGCTAACCCACTCTGGCTCCCCTTGTACTGAGGCTGCTATTAATGCACAGCCTGATCCCTGATTTAGACATGTAGAAGCCTTAACATTTCCTAAATTCTCTCTCCACAGCTGTTTATTTGCAGTCACTGGCAACTTCGGAGTGAGTGAAATACACAGTATTGCGTATGACAAATTAACAGTGCTGACAGAATGTTTGTTAGGCATCAGCTGTTTGAATTTTCCTTTCCATTTAGTATCTTACAGCTTTGTTTTTCCTATGGAAAAAACCATGAGAGATGTGCTAATGACTCTGTGGATCTAGACATTCTCCCACCACAACTGGCAGGAAAGATCCCTCACACTTCTTAAGAGAGTAGATCAGCTCATGGTGAGCACTGGTGAAGACCCTGCATCACGATCAGAAGTCTGGCTTCCATCAGCTATAGGAGACTATTGGAGTAATCTGAAATTCCTCAAAAGAAATAGGGTGCATTTCATACTCTAACCAGGAGACAGATTTTTTTAATGTGCTTCCTTACGCCTCTACTCTATTCTGTGTGATGCACTGACTGCTAACAGTAGGATTGTTTCACATCAGTTTGCCTGCCCATAAATATATATGACATGAAACAGCGGAACACGGGACTACGGACAACTTTCCTGAAATCTCTGGGATCTCAATGCTCCAGAGCATATGTACCTACATGTAGAGCATGAAAACCTGGGATGCAGGAACTGTTCAGTGAAAAAATTCTTCTGGCCTTGTTGAGGGGGAGGTCCCACTAGGCCTGGCAGAAACACTCATGGTAAGAGTCCAAGCAGTCTTCTTTTCAAGGATTGAACTTGCCCCTTCTTTCAAGAAGAACCTGCCCCTGATGAAGTTCAACAAGGGCAAGTGTAGGGTGTTGCACCTGGGGAGGAATAACCCCAAGCACCAGTACAGGTTGGGGGCTGACCTGCTGGAGAGCAGCTCTGAGGAAAAAGACCTGGGAGTCCTAGTAGACAACAGGATGACCACGAG
>KZ505649.1:689905-759473 GCA_002844005.1 Limosa lapponica baueri | reverse complement strand
AAACTTCTTTAGTTTGAGGGTGGCAGAGCACTGGAACAGGCTGCCCAGAGAGGTGGTGGAGTCTCCTTCTCTGGAGACATTCGAAACCTGCCTGGACATGTTCCTGTGCAACCTGCTCTAGGTGGGCCTGCTTTGGCAGGGGGGTTGGACTAGATGATCTCCAGAGGTCCCTTCCAAACCCGTATCATTTTGTGATTCATTCTGTGATTCTGTGATAAAGAGAGCACTAAACAGAAATGTACTTAGGACAAATTTTTCTTGCCAGCACAGATAAGAAAAACACAGAGGCAACTCAATGTAAATGGCATTTGCAGTAATGGGGAGCACTGACTTTCTTACCTCTGTGGCTGAAGAACTGCCACCTAGGTCCCGGGAGACAAAAAGGTTGACAATAGGCCTACTTATTCGCTGTGTTGCCAAAATTAATGCCAAAGGCCACCAGAAACTCAGCATCTTCCTTATTGTAGCCTCTCCCTGCAACACATAGGAAAAAGTAAAAAAACAGAAGTGGCTTTGGAAAGAAACACACAGAACAACCAGAAGCACAGAGAAAGGACTTTTGCTTTTCCCACCCATTGTCACTTTGGTATATTCATTTCAAGTGTTTTCAATAGCTGGAGCCTAAAATGTTGTCACCCATGTTAGCAATACTGATTCCAAAGAAGCTGTGTCTCAATAAATAATATATAAAGTATCTATCTGCAGAATTTGTTCTGGCCACCAGACAAAGATACGTGAACACCAATATGACATTTCAGGAAAAAGAGGAATTTTGAGACCTTTTTCCCTGTGAAGTAAGGTGTCCACTTCCTTCTGTGCTGTCTTACAGCACTAGAAGGAGAGAGCTCAGTACAGAGGTGCTCAGTAGACAGCACATCAATACCACTTGAAGCACTGCCTTATGTGCAGCGTTGCTGGAATAGTTTCTGTGTCCCTCTAAATGATTTTTTTTCCCCTGCATGACAGAGAGAGGAGGCCCTTCATGCACAGTGCGTTAATACAGTATTATAACACAAAAAGGAAGTTTAAAATTATGGAATTAAAAAAAACCCCACAAAGTATTAAGACATACCCCCATTTCAGGCCCACTTCTGTCAGGAATGACATCATGTATGTTCCTGTAGTATCCAAGGCATAATGTGGTACACCGGACAAGTGCTCCCATGTATAAAGACAAGATTGGGATCAGGAGAGGCTCTCTGCACTCCAAGTGACTGTGAAGCAAAATGGCTACAAAAACAACCTGCAGGGCAAGCAAATTAATGATTAGTAATTTGTCTGTCTGATTCTTCAGGGCCAACATATCTCCCATCTGACTCCCATCTAGTCCATCTGAATCAACAACCTTGCGTGACTACAGTACCTGACTTCAAACTTGTGGCATTTAGAAACTTTGGTCAGGACCCTCCATGCATTCAGTTATACAAATGAGAAGAACAAGAGTTAACATCATACAGAAGCTCTATTAAACAGTACTTGAAGATATGGGCAGGTGTCAGACTGGGAGCCATAAATAGGAAGAGGGTAGCATGAAACTCTGGTAAGGTCTGGCAGCCAGCATGTGGCTGAGTGCCACCCTTCCCAGGAGAATGTGCTATTCCGATATACACTGAGGCTGGAGATGACCTTCTAGGGTCCATTTCTAAACCCTGCTTTTCTTTGGAGGGGTGAGGGGACAGTGGCAATTAAAAAGCCAGATGTTTTGAAGTATTCACTTCAGTGTTTAGAAGCAGGAAGTCTAATGCCATCCTAATTTTCTACTTTTTTGGAGTGAAATTTCAGTATTTCATCATTTTGTCTTCAGCTATCCGAGTGCCACATAGATGTAACTGAAATGGAAATTTTTGGGCTAATGAACAGCTCACAATTCAGTCTCATAAGACTAAATGCACAATCCAGAAAATGTGAAGGAATTGATTAATATGATATTATTCTCTTCCATTAAGTACAGAACTGATGGTGTGCCTGTTAAATTCCAAATGTCCCTGGATGGGGGACACAACTGGGAATGAAACTGTGTTTTGTTCTGGACAAATCAAGGACAACCCTGCCAGGACATGCTGACATTCAAGTGAGTGACACATTGTTCAGGGGCAGGTTCTCTCCTTCACTGCTATAGCTCAAGAAATACTTAAGAAAAAACACACTGAGCACATGTTTATTAGGCAGGCCACATGGTTTATGAAGGTTTGCAAAACTGCTCTTTTGAACCCTGCAAAAGAATTGGTTTTCAGTAAACAGAAGCAAGGACAGTCACAAAAAGTGTGTATATGAACCTACCCTACTGCCTTTGAACCTATTGCTTGTGTAAGGGCAACTGCAGGTGTATGGAGTTCCAGGGTGTGGAGAATCAGAACTTTTTGTCTACTAGATTTGCTTTTGCTCTGTGCAATATTTTGTTGAGAGAAGTTGACAGGTGTCTTATTCTTCACAATCCTGGCACTCCACTCACCAACCATTGCGGAAAGAGCATGTGTACCATGGCCAAAATAAAAATTTATTTCTATATTTAGATGTATATGACCCAGAATGTATCTAGGGTCAGCAAACTTTGTAGGTCACATTAGAACAAGAGTAGATCCTGAGAGTTAAGGTCATTTACAGTAATTGGTATTATCTTCAGGGATTTAGTGCAGTACTGTAGAGGGGCAGATCTGCCAAACATAGAATAGCAGCTGACTGAATGGTTCAACTTGGTTTATGGTTTGCTCATATTTAGTGGGAGGAAAATGCTATGGGAAATTGAACTAAGTGCTGTTGACTTCATATTTCCTTTGATCTTGTACTGTTATTATCCTCTTTCTTAGCCAGTCATTACACCATTCAGCTGGTAATGGGGCAGTACAGCAACTGTTTTAAAGGTGCTGGGACTCTCCATTTCGTAATATTTTTATATATGCTTTAAAAAGGGGGCTGTATATTGGTTCTTGAATGCTACAACACTGGCCATCAGCAATGTGTATGAATGTTGTTTTTTAAGTGCGTCTAATACAAAGCAACAGATATTTAACACCTCCCTCACAAATGCAAGTTCAAACAACATTTGGTCTTCTCTGCATCAGCCAGATCCCTTCTGATGCAGTTCTGAGCCTTCACCTTTTGTACCACTAAGAAGAACAGTGCCATACCAGGACTCAGAAGATGGCTTACACAACTGCATTTCACTTGATTAGACAGCACGTGCAAAACTGGCAGGTGAACTGGAGAATCAAGCCTTCACTTCCCCACCAACAAGCCCCACAGAGGATTTCAGTGCAACTGTGTGAAGTCTGGGGGAGAATGCACATGGGCAAGAAAGGTCTCTTTCAAAGCACTCCATCAGCCTCAGGATTGGTAGAAGCCATCAGTCTCTTTGCCTGACCTTTCTTTTTCCCAGATGTACACATGTATATATAGCTTGTTTCTCAGGTGGAGATGCTGGAAGTCACGGCCCTAACCCAAATAATTCTGGTTCCCTTCTCTTGACATTGCTTTGGGATTGACTTGATCCAGTCAAGCCAGACCAGCCAAAACCACAACTGTCTGCAAACAGCCTCCACATGATGGGGAAACAACTGGAGAAGAACACACAAGATTACTTTCTCTGGTGTGTCATTCACGGTAGAAAGAGAAGACAGTCTCTGGACAGAAGAGTCCCTGCTTAGGAAAGCATCTAGTCCGTAACACAACAGAAACAGTGACTGCTAAGAGGAGTCATTACCTGAGCTATGACATCTGAGATGGAGGCACATCCCACTAGGAAACTGTACTTGTGTTTCAGCAGAATCCCAGCATGGGTCCACGCCTGAAAAAAAGACAGACGAGAGTTTGGGAAATGATTACGGTATTGGTGAAAGATTTCAGGGTTCCAGAATGCTGTTTTCTGTTTGTTACATTGTACACAAACAACTTAGCTCTTTTCCACCAGCAGTACCTGCTGTGAACCTGGGCAAATGTAAAGCCAGTAATGCAGAGAAAGCACTGCTGCGTTCAGTTCCTCATTGCCAGGACCGACACAGAGAATGGGAATAACTTAACAGACTCTATAGAAATTTCTGAGCAGATCTAATAAGAAACTGCCCCCTCTTCATAAAAAGGATGCTGCACAGGATAGATTATCATACTAAATAATCTGAGGGAAAAAGTGTTTCTTCTCATTCATCAGTACTCTGAGTGTAATATTCATCGGCCCACTGAATTATACCGAGTCTTCTGGAAAAGAAAACTTAATGATCCATCTTCTTTTTATTTTCAGCTACTGTTTCAAGCAGATAAAGTGGTAGAGAAAGCGATGGAGGCATGCCATGAGGTTATCCTTTATGAGTTTTACACAGAAGCAGAGGCTTTAAAGAGAGCTGTCATATTTTTATGTTGTGCAGGCCACAAGCAGTGAGACTGGTGATCTGGGCAGCAGCAGCCCATGCCACGCTTGGCTCTCTTGCCTAAATATTTGAGATATACTACACTTAGCTGTGCTTGCAAAAACTGATGGTAAGAAATATCTCTTCAACAAATTTGCTTTGTGAAAATATTGAGCTTATTCCTTGTGAGCTCTGCAGGTGATCTGGGAATGCAAGGCAAATCCAACTCTCACTACAAATTGGAATGAGAGGACACAGACAGACAAATGGTGCAGCTCATAAGAAGACGCCCAGTGCTTTCCAGCATGCACATACTCTAACAAGGCAGCTGAGGTTTTTTACATTTATCATGATCTCTGGATGTTCAAAGTCCACCCAGAGGCTTTTTCCAGGTAGCAGAAGATGATGAACCCAGCTATCTCCAGAGCTACTGCTTGCAAAGGACAGGCCTTCCTTCTGCACACATTGAGTTTCCCACCAGATAACAGACTTCGCAAACTAAAATCAGAAAAAAACCCCAACCTCAAAACCCATTCATATTAAGATTCAGTTCTGAATCAGGCACTCACCATGGCATCCATAAAAGGGAAGGCAGCAAGATAAAGGAAGGCCCTCCGAGTTTTACTTCCCACTGATTCATCCACATGGTGCAGCTTATTAATAATGTAATACCCCAAATCACTATATGCTGTAGAGACAGAAGAATAGGAATGAATAATATAGGTTACATATGAACTCTGGGTAAGATATTCGGAAGTACCTGAAAGACTGTGACGTCTTAGGAGCTCAGACACGCATCCACTTAGCAAACAGCTGCAGGGGCTTCAGGATATTACAGCCTCACCAGCTGCTGTTTATGAGTAAGGAGTGCTCTCATAGTTCTTTTTCAAGTAACCTTTGGCAGAAGAGTGATAACAAATGGCTGGGTTGGGAGATGGGTATAGTAAGTGCACATCTGTTTGCTAAATGAACACACTGGTACTCCAGAAAATCTACTGCTCTTTCATAAACTCAAGACTCTTTGTTCAAAAAGCTGTTTTCACCAGGCATTGTGTATTTCATGGGCTATAGTACCTTACAAATGCTGAAACCACCTACTGTCACTGAGTTCTCATGACATTACCTGCAAACCTGCCCAAAGCTATAAAAGGATACTATGAATTGTGAAGGCACACAACAAATCATACTCATTATGCCTCTCCCTTACTCTGCCTAATGATCACCTCTGCTGGGACCTATCCGGGCACTGTACAGTCTCTGGGCAGCTTGGACCAGCCTTAGTTTCCTTCCTATTTGGAGCTGGCATCTCAGGAGCCACAAGCCAGAAACGGGTACCACTGGAAATCAGGGGCTTGCCACTTCCAATCGCCAGTATGTTATTTTGCCATCCTGTTTCAATCCCAGATGGTTAGTGTTGGGCAACATGCCTCTTCCCAGGTCTCTCTTCCCAAGGTGTTGGGTTGAAGACAGCACAAACGCAGGGACTCGCCACACGTCTCTCTAAAGAACTGCTTACATTTCTGTTAGTACCCACGTCATCCAGATGTTTTAATAACCCCAGAGTCCTCCCCATGACTGGGAATAATGAAGAGCTAGCTATGACTGGAGTCTCTAAACTATGGGGACTTAAATAACATGCACAGTTAAATAATCCAAATAGCTTTTAACCTTTTATAAACCATGTTCTAGACCTGTATATTATTATGTAGTTCCTCTATATGCTTGTCATAACTGTTAGAAGAATAATTAGGTTGTAAAGTAACTGCTCAACACAAATAACAGCAGAATTACTTGTGTCTGGGAAATCTTACCTCAGTTCTCTTCCACTTGTGTCTTCTCTTCGGTAATTATTTCGAATGTGAACATCTATCTGATTTTCCATTTATAGCAACTCTACTATTATCATTGTACAGACTTTCATACAGGGTATTTCAGGAAACTCACTCTTTTCATGCATGCAGGTCACACAATCGGATTGACAAATACTAACACCAGTTGTTCAATTCAACCTTTTTAGCCTAAAACTAACTCTCATAACTCATAAACAGTGTTTGGAAGCAATTAAAGAGGAGTTTAAGTCATCATTGTTTTATGATGGTTTAGGGATACAGCAGTTAAATAGTTAACAGGACTGAAAAGACTTTAGAGTCAGAACAAGACAGAGTAAACAAGGTAGCAAAAAAGAAGGTGATATGACAGCACTGGGAAGGGGCAGGAGCCTCACTCCAGATAACCAGAACTGCCCAAAAGATGCTAAAATGTTAAAAACTCCCCTTCCCTATGCTGGTCCCCATCTACATGTCTTTCATCTGAAATATGAGAGACTCACAGACTATCAATTTACCCAGTAATCCCCAAGTTGCTTAGCTATCCTCCTGGGGCCAACCTTGTTTCCTTTTGAAGAGAATTAGGGAAAACCTTTAAAACAGGATTCCAACCTGTCCCAAGTCCAGGGAGGCCAGTTTAGTTCTTTAAGTGTCCATGTGTTTGTAGCAGTCCAGTCACACACCAAGCAGACCCTCTTTTTATTTTTGCATGAATGTCCATACATCAATTTTTGCTCAGTATTTTGAAAACTCTCTGTTATGCATGGATTTTTGCATGATAAATCCTTGTGGAAAGCTGCTTTTAAGGCAGGGCAGTACATGGATATTTCTGAATTGACTTATTTGAATGAAGGAGAGGAAGTTTGGAAGGCACACGAGGCAAGCCACCTGTGAGGGTCAGATTCATTGAGCTGTCTCTTTGGTCCCATTGAAGTTGCTTAACACTTCTTCTGTACAAAACCCTAAAAACTGCTGCAGGAAACACTGCAGTATAATTTCCCACATGGTGACTGACAGAATCAGAGTCCAGGTACTGAGGAACCTGCTCCCGTGGAGAGGTCTCCACCAGCAGTGCAGCGCTGGGAAGACAGCACACTGCAGAGGTCACCCTCCGTGCTCTCCGTGCACTTCACCCGCTGGGCTTCTCCTGCTTTAAAGGAAACTTTTAAACTGTTTAGAAAGTGAGTAATAAGTAATTTTTTTTGGCTCTAAAAGCCACTGAGATGTTTAAATTCTTTTTTTTTTTAAAGTTTACTGTCACAGGAAAATTACAGAATCAGAGGGCACAGAGGCTGAACTACGCTCACTTGTAGGAACAGACAGTTCATCACAGGGTTGTGGTTTATTGGCAGGATGCTCTCCAGGGAGTTGTACCACCACAGCCCACAACACCACATTTTTAAGATTTCTAGGGATATCAGTGCTGTGCTCTGTAAACTGTAAGATTTTTTTATTCCCCCCTCATCCAAAAACAGTCTAACTGCATTTTTTAATATTATTTTGATTTTAAAATTGTTAATGGCTAAACTTAAAAGATATTTTACAATAGCCAACTATTTCCTTCCCCGTGTCAGTGAAAACACACAATCACTTTTGCTGATGTCAATGAATGTTTCCATCCCCAGAAAGAAGGACTCAGCAAGCTGAGATTTACTGACAAATATACAGGCATGAGTCTCTGAGCTGTGAATAAAGCAATTGCTGATGCAATTAGAACTTAACCTTGGCCAACCTTACAAACTTATTATGAAGCGTGATACAAAATTAATAACAGAGCTGAAGAGTATTACATGAAGCTAAAGCAGATGGCTCTTCCCACTCCTTGCATCATTTCAACCAAAACAGTGAAGTCCAAGACAAGCTGCCTGTTTGCTCTCCTCTAATACCTCATTTATTTTGATATGTCTATGGATTAGTTTTGCTACAGCATTTAAGCAGGAATTCTTGCTTTTTTCTTTTCCAGTTGAAGACCCAGAAGTTTAAGAAATGACAATGCAACACTGCATACCTAATTGGATCTCCACTTCTTACGCCAACTTATCTAGCAAGCCAATTACTACCACATAAACTTCAGAAATTCTTGAAACAACTGAACACACTTTTAATGATGCCAGCAGTACCGTCGTCATTTTGGAGCCGTCTGCTACCCAGCATGTTGTACTCACATCATAAAGAAAACAAAAAGAAACCCTCATAGGAAGTGATACTATTTACCTCCAGACACAGAGCTAGATATGTCAATATTAGCTTTACTGGAGGAAAAAAAAAGTTTTTGGGTTAAAGTTTGTTCTTTCTAGATGCATTCCATTTTCATACTTTGCTGCCAGTTTTAAAAATGAACTTGGAGACTTGAGAAGTAAAAATCTATTCTGCTGCTTGTCAGAAAGATGGTTTACGTGGCCAAAACTGGTGCTGATCAGGATTTTGTTCAGTTAAGTGATTTGGGCAGACAGGAAAATGCCAATTTGCAAAAAAATCCCAAACAACGACTTCCCCCCAAAACTGAATGGCAAATCTTCATTTAGAGATGACAGAGGGTACATGCATAGATTTCTTTATGTCTTTGATTAGCCTGACTAAAAGCAGAAGAAAAGCCTGTGTCCCCCTTGGTAAAAGCCCAGGTATGAGTGTTTTAGGCTTTGTGATTTTTTTTGGTTATAGTAATAAATGAATTTAAAAAAACCCAACAGCTTACAAGCACCTGAATACAGAGTGATTACTGCAATCATATTTTTTTGTGCTCAGGTCTAGTTACAAAATTGCATTAGTTGATTTTCCCAAATCTATCAATGACCTATGGTCTCTGAAATATTTTTAGGAAGGCAAACATCTTGTAAGTCTCAAAATTAGCCCTTTTTGAACTAAAACCCAATCATTGCTATCCTAAAATCCACAAATGCTTTAGTCATATGCTTTATTCCTTGTTCTTTTGCCCTGAATGCCTTGCTGATAAGAAACCACCCCTGTTGTGGGGGAAGGGTTGGGGCAGGTGGAAAACCACGTTACTGCCATCTGAAGATGTTGAAGTAGGATACATTTTTAATGAATACAATTTTATCATCTTTTAGGAAAAAAAAAAAAAGCCAGACTGGATTATATTCTGATTTGTGTTCCTGTGCTATCATCTTTTTCCAGGGCAAAATGTTTAGTACGAACCAGTAGTTTCAGAACAAAACTAACTGGAGAAAATAGCTCCGGTTGTCATAAGCCACTCTGTAACTCCCAATCTCTAGAAAATTTCAGAAGTGTTACATTGGCAGTGGTGGGATTACACCTATAGCTCACTTCTTATGCAGATCTTTCATGTATATGCAGTGACCGTAAATGTAGGAAAATAAATAAAAATCAGTGGAATTACTAGCAACTGCTAAAGCTTTCCCCTGCGCAATCTGTGCAGAGAGCAACCCATGCCCACTAGCCTATCGGCAATAAACTGGCACAAAACAAATCACTCCCATGTCTTGACCATCCAGTCTGCTGTAGGCTTGCCTGGTTACTAAAGTTCCAACCTTTTTTTCCTAGTAATGACAAATGACCCATCATGCAGTTATTAATCAGGTGTCGTGGGCACCACTTACAGATGTCTGTTTAAGCAAAGAGGATGCTTCCCCAAAGTAACTTCCGCCTTGTCATTTCCAGAACCTGAGAGAGCTGTGCAAAGTAATATTAATATGCAGAAGGAAATAAACTTTCTCAGTGTACTATTTCTCAGTAAACTAGAGAAGGGCTGAACAATGCTGTTCTACTATCAAAGAAAAAGTGCATGTCTTTTCATGACACTGGTGTTAAAGGGACCCACTTAGTATGGAGGGTTTACCAGCAACACCATGAAATGCATTATGTTAGCATAATGTTAGATAAATGAATTCTCTCCTCTGTCAAGGTGGTAATTTTGTAAGAAGTCAAAATATGTAAATAGGCTTGCATCTTGAATCCCTTTTCTTATAGCCGCAAATTCCCAGCAAAAGCCAAAGGGGATGCTTTATACCCTGGCTACAGAGTGAACTGCCCACTAGAAAACCCTAACTGGTGGCAGTGGCTGCCCCCAAAATAGCACAAGGAAAGGAAGGCAGCATTCTGTCTTCTATTTCCAGATCACAACTGAAACAGCAATTGCAGGAATTGTGTTCTGACCAACGTTAGCAGCAGCATTGTTAAGTGGGATGAGAATATGGCTTCAAATCTCTTTTGGTTAAGCCAACTCATTTCCTGGGTCTCACTGCTACCTGTACAGGGGTGTGATAGGAACTGCTGGTGAGGACTTTGCGGACGTTCATGGGAATGTGGTGAGGTGATACCTTAGGGACCCAGAGCTTGCAACTGTGAGGTCGAGTGGTTTGGCTCAGCCAGTCAATTCCACAGAGGATTGCGTTAGCCCCTGTCAGGGAACGGTAGTGGGGAGCTGGTGCTGAAGCAATGGAGCATGAGTCAGGTGGGTGAAACGGCCTGTTTTGATATTTTAAATGCGTAGAGGCTGCTGTTTGTGAGGAGCTGTGTGTGCAGACTGCAAATAGTCTCTATCACAGTTGGAAATGTGGTGATTCATTGTGGTCACTGTGTTTCTACCACCACTTGTTTTCTTCCTTCTGACTTTCAGTACTCCTCCTTATTTCATTGGGCTTTTTGTTCCCTGTTCCTTCCTGGGCTTTGATAGTCCATGGCAGACAGTCATGTCATCTTCCTTAGCCCCACACACATGGCATGTGGAAGAAATTCAGTCCCTTGAGTGCTATTTGTTGCTGTTTTTCATCTGCCGAGTATCGGTAACCTGCATTTTTGTCTCCTGTAGATAGTCTGTGATCGGCTTGCAGCTGCTGAGGAGTAGTTGCAGGTCCTAGGAGGCTGCCTGTCTGTCACTGGACTCCTTCTCTTCCTCCTGCTAGGCAGGTTGTGCATCTGTGGGTCAGAGAAGAATAATCAGGATTTGAAACATGTTCAAAGGAAACTTGGAACATAAAACTTGGCAACATCACCCAGGCAATTGGTGCTAGAATCTGACTAACTCCGTTCTCTCAGGCGCTCTGCCAGTCTCTGCTGTGGCCTTTGCATATTTTCAAGCATAGACAAGTTAAAATACTAAAAAATATTTTGCAGTCTGCCACCATAAGCAGCTGAAAGATTGTGTGAAGCCCTTTAATTCAGGACTTTAAAGCATGGTAAGTACACCCTTCTTTTTGCTTTTTTTCCCCAATATGCAGAAAGGGCATTTCAGAGGTTCTTAATTCAGCTGGGTTCTATTTCCAGGCAAAGGCAAGAAACTTCTCTGGCATGTGTTTCAAATGGCTGCCCCAAACATATCCCTTAAATAAAAAGTCCCACATGGAAAATCCAGCTACATCTTTCACCTGGAAATTTGATAGTTTTAACTTAAATTTTCTTAACATCTATTATAGCTTAAAATAAGTTGTTGGATGAGTAGAAAATATTTCTTTATCCAGCTGGTAAAGCCAAAAGCTTTGACCAGCACTGGCAGGAAAACAAGTGAGCAACTAGAAGAGCAGCTCTGGGGGCTGACGAAACATTCCAGGCAAAGAAATATGAGAGCCAAACATACAAATGGCCCAAAGTTTATAATACTGACTCAATAAAGCAGCCTCAACTTTAAACATACTGAAGAAGTGAATAATTGATACTGGTAAATGAATTAACTTGAATGCATGCATTCAGCTTACAAAATCAGCAAAAGCTTATCCCTGGCACAGAGTTGCCATGGCTAGTGAACCGTTACTATAAACATTTATTATGGTAGTAACATAGGGTAAAGGTAAACACCATAGAGCTGCTGTATCAGTGGTGGAGTAAGACATGTGGTCAAACATACTGGAGTGTTTGGGAGGCACATAAAGCTGGTGAACATAGCTGGCAGCCTGTTAAAGGTTAAGAGGAGGGGGCATTTGCATTTACCAGATGGCTCTTGTACCCACTTGGGCAGGAACTACATGCTGACCAGCAGCACATGCTGCTCTTGAGATCCTAACAGCCTGATAATGGATGGTGCCTCACTTCCAGGCCACTCTGTAACTTCATGTCAATTCTGGATATTGCCATCACACTCACGTTTCCCATCCTTCTGTGATGGATGACCCCCTACTGCTGGTCATCCAACTCAGTCCTACTGCTTGTCAACCAACACATGCCTCCATAGGCTGTTACATTACCTCCCTCCTCCCATCCCTTAGAGCTCCCAGCTTTTAGAATTGTACCTGTTGAATGCAATGCACTCTCTGCTTCTTCCTCCTGTGTCTCCTGTTTCTTGTTGCTGAGGTCCAGAGGCTTCAGCTCTGTGGAATGAGCCAGAAGGTGCAGGGAATGTGGAGCAGTTCTTGGAGGGGATGAAGTTAAAGTCTTCCAGGTTACATGCGTTTTTATTGTTGTGGTACTGGCTGATGCTTGAGTTGATACCACATTTCTCCAGGCTCCTAGGAACTGGCAAATCCTGAGGCTGCCTTACTTTTTATCTTCAGTTCGTATCTGCTTGTGTATTTTCTTTGCTTCAGAGTTCACTCGGGGAGCTGATCTCAGTTCGGCATAAAGTGTTCTTAGTAACTACTTCTCTTACAGATTAGTTATTCAACAGAAGTGGATGATGACTAGTGCTAGTAGAGGGTAATATCTGATATTTCAGTGAGGATGCTGACACCTACTTGCTTAGAGTTTTGTACTGTGAGGTAAGTAGCAAAAGAAGTACAGAGGGAGTACACTGACAAATATAGGGAGTACACTGTTCTGACAAACAGACCTACAAAGCACACCTTGAAGTCCTGCTAACCCCATTTGAGGAGATACTGTTAACTGCTGGTCACTACCTGACAGTAAGACTGAGCTGTCAGCTTCATGCAACCTGTCAACCTTGCCAAAGTTTTGCTCACACACCTGACTGAAAGAGATCAACATCACAGTCAGCCACCAGGCAGGCAAGCCCTGGGGGTGGAATCTGCCACTTAACAACCTATTTAAAAAGTAATAAAAATTGTGTGGATAGGCATGATACCAGCCCAAGAGATTTAATCTCTTTTGCATCTCCTATTGTACTTACAAATGAAATCTTAAGCTTACAGGTTCATCAGTTTGAAGCACAGGCAAGGGAAGAAAATTAGAAGACATATTAATTAGATGTGAAGTGACCTTACCTATTAAGGTATGAAATATAGCAGCTACAGCACCAGCCACAACCATGCACAAAACTGCTTTGGTCCTGTCTCGCTTGCTGTTCACGAACACCAGGCCTACATTTTTGAAGTCACTCATCGGACCCGTGAAGAACTTCATCAGGGAGTAGGCCAGCCCATAGCTGGCCAGCATTTCCACAGCATCTTCCTTGACAGCAGCGATGCCCCTATTCAAAGCCTGTTGAAACACAGAAGGAGAAAATAATGTAGCACAAGTGAAGAGTATCAAAAACAACGTTCTGCAGCCGGTTTCTGAAGGAACATGCAAGTTCCACTCTCATCGTTTTTACCTTAAGTTGGACTTTATATCTCTAGGTTTAGCAGCAGTAACTTGTGACACAGACAACTTCATCATTTCATTCAGACAGTAAGTTCAAGTCAAGTATAAGGAATTAAGGTAAATATCTATTTCTAAAGTATATAATGGAACTCCTGCTATACCAGAAGTCAGTCTCTTTGCATTCTAGAGTAATTTTATGACCTGATAATCATGGATGATACACGACCATTTAAATGCCACTTTGAGGCCTTAGTCCTGAACTGAGCAAAGTACAGTCCTTGTAGGCCATCTGCACAGGTAAAAACTCTGACATTATTACATGCTGAAATTTCAGGAGCTTAAACTTTTTTTTCAGGGTAATGAGCTTTTCACTACATTCCATGTAGTGTTGTGGACAGCAGATACCATCCTTATTACGAAACTAAGCCAAATATGCACATGACTAAACATATCTGTTCTCCTTTCATGTATTTCACAAGGTCTGATCCCATATTCGTTTATATCTCCTTGTAGCATATTTTAAAAGAAATATAGCACATGTATTTCAAGACATATTAAGATTCAACTAACCTACTAATTCATTCTAGGTCTGTATTTAGGAAATGTCTGCCAATGAATCACTGAGAATTAGATGGATTATTTTTATAACTAAGGTGAACCATAGAAAAAAATGTGTAACTGCTTCAGATTCCAGTTTGCACCAAAATGCTTCTAAAATATTGAATAAAAATGACAGAATGACAAATTTTATCTGCAGTGTGACAGCATCAATCATCTCATACACTCAGCAAACTGTTAAAACAAGATTTGATTCAAAAAGCATGAAGGATGAAATATGACTTGTTTTCACAAGTATTTAGCTCCTATGGGTTACAGCTGATGTGTGCTGACAGGGCCATGGCAATGAGGCCAACCAGGAACATCTCTCCAAGCCACCCTCCAAATCTCAGTCTATCCACTTACACGGCAGTTCTAATACCGCTTTTTCTGAATGAACAAATCAGGCAGAGTATCATTGGGTAATCTTGGTGAAGTCTTTCCATTTCAAATTTAAGCTCAGTCTTTTTTTTGAAGTCTTTTTTTTTTTTTCTCTTCTGAAGACCATCTAAGCAAGCAATTCCCATTGCCTTCAAAAGAAACCACATCCTCATAGCAGAAATAAGCATTTTTCCTACTGTTCTTTTCCACTCTGTGAGATGTGCTTCATTTTTGAAAGCGGCACTGTCAACATCATAGCAAAAAGCTAGAAAATACCAACTTCTCCACCCTTCATATCTGCCAAATTTCTCTCTTGCAATGTGTTCTGACCTGAGCCCATGAGCCTCCAAATGCTTTCATCTGTCTTGCTCCAGTTTGTCCCTTCCTGAAAATACCATGTGTTAGATATGGAATACCTGCAGCTGCTATATACAGCCTTTTCTGGGGTATAAATAAATCCATCTATTGTACTGATAAACATAATATATTCAAATTATATTTAATCTGCAGATGCCAAAACTACTAGTGGATTCATAAAACTGTACTCAAACAATTTGTGGAAAAGACTGTGGCCTCTGAAAGGAACAGTCAAGTTTACCTGTCTCTTGTGATGATGCTTGTGATGATGTTGTAATCTATGTCAAGGTGTATATAGAGCTATAACATTTTCATTTAAACTTTCTAAAGACGCTGAATGTCCCTCTTGCTGTTGCCAGTAATAGATAATGCCGTATGGAGGGTTCCTTGATCATGACTTTCCCCCCCCTCTTTTCTTTTGTCAACAGTGAGGTATTCCTGGCAGCTTCAATTTAAACAGCTAACCAATTTCAGGTAGTCTGGTTTAAAAGCTTATTGTCACATGTAAACAGCTGAATTATTTCCAGCACAGTTTCACAACAAGCACAAGTGCTGCCTTCCTGGCTTGCACAACTACTGAATACCAGAGTGTGTGGAGGATGGTAATCCAATTCTGCCATGGTCCCTGGGATAAACGTGGCTTTAACAAATCACATCTGTCAAGAGGCACGGCAGTATGATCCCTCTACAGAGAGACAATCTTTGCCAAGCACAGTCCTCAAGCCAGTGAAACTAGCTCCGTGTGACTTTGGCCCTGGGGTAACTAAGTTTTCCACCTAAGTAGGACAGAGAGAAAGACTTGGGCACTCCTCTTTCTCTCTGGTTTTACAGGATGACCTCTGATCTCTTTTGTATGAACAAATGACAGCCAAGTAGATACTTCTGAGTAATTTTCTCCAGAGACACACTGTGTACCAGGTAAGGTAAACTGGCAAAATCCAAAAGGGATTTTTGTAAGAGATATGTTGCCAGTAATTTATACTCCTGTGGAATGGCTGCTTGACATGATGAAATACTCTAGATGTTAGCCCTGAAAAAGCAATCCTCCTAAATGCTTCTTTGGAAAGATCCTTAGGAAATGGGTTGTGTACAGATGGTTTAGCTTCTGTAGCTTTCTTACCCCTTTTTCACTTTACGATGACAATGCAAAAGGTCCTTCATCCTCAACTTCCAAACGCTATCGAGAACTTGTGTAGCTTTTCTATCCCACGTATCTGAGAATACTTTTGCTACTGAAGCTGCTGATGTTATATTTGACATTCTTAAATCCACCAGAAATCCCAGACACTTGATAAAGCTGCTTTGGGTGCAGTATGAAAGACACAGGCACTTGATCTTTCATGGCAGGCCAGCCATGCAGTTGGTAATCTTCCAGTCTAATTTCCTGTTAGATTTCCAATTAAATCTCTCATAAAGGAAGAAAAATATAAACCATGGCAAGGTCTCCACTTTTTTATCTGACTCTGTTTTGTAGACATTTTGTGTGAACAAAAATCAATAAAAAAACTTCATCAGTAGCATTTGTATTCCATGCTTGTTTCACACACAACAGAGCGTATCTCTACAAAGATTTGTGTAGCTCGTCAACAAAAAACCACTCAGAACTAAGCAGTAATAATATTGAAAATAGTCACAATATAAGAAGTTAGCTATTCATCAAATGTGATTAACACAAAGTCACTGACATTGCTGACCCTTCTTTTAGAGGTAACAGAAAAAAAGCACGCAATACTTCCAGGCTGAGCATAACCTGAACAGGTTAGTTGAAGTAAGTGATATTCCTAAAGCACTTCTCAAAAAAGGCAGGCATCAAGATCTAGAGCTACTTCTATGCAATATTTTCTGTAACACATTATGTTATCACTTGTGAGATGAAATCTTTGCTAGAGGGCCCAGTAACAACCCCTTGAGCCCTTCTTTGTGAATAATTACGTGCTGTCTCTAATGTTCACTAAAATCAGAGAAGACAAGCATTTTTAAATTCCCATCCAAAAGATTCAGAGGAATACCAAGTAATACACTCAATCACATTTCCAGCCAGTAACCACATCTTTACAATTTGGTACTGCAGCTGGCTTTATCCTCTTAGAAGGAATATATGAGACCTCTATCAGATTTCTAGGACATGAATAATAGATGAATCCAACAAACTTTTGTATGCAAAGGCAGCAATTTAAAAAGCAACAGTTGTAAGGAAAATGTCAAGAGTCTGTCTTGTCCTATTTTGCATGAAGTTTCAGCACTATTCACTCATGTTGGCAGAAAAGGTTTGGTTCCAGTCTACAGCTACACACCTCTGTTGCCAGAAATTCAAAATCTGTCTGTTAAACTGGTTCTATAGAGTCTGCCCATTTCTCAAATGATCCTCCCCTCCCAGAGACTACTGGTCGACTGATATTTTATTTTGGATTGGATTAGGCATATAAAAACATAAAAAAATCCACTGAGAAAGCCACACATATTGTATACATTTCCTTCTGCTTTTAAAAAATTTTATTACCTATGTACTGCATAGAATTTCAATAGTCTATATCTAACTAGAAGGGCACATTTTCTACTTCATTTGAAGTTAACTATTGACTATGCAGTCAATACTTGAAGTGCATGTGTTTCAAGTAAGAGCAAGTAAAATCCAAGAAATGTAGTCAGTCCTCAATTGTGCTTATCCTGGAAAAGCAGCCCGTGACCTAGTGAAAGCTGGCACGTTCCTGCAGCTTGTCTGAAGCTGGGATTCTGCCTGATATGTTTGCAGGTCTGTTCTACCTAGTTATCTACCTAAGGGTGACATCAAAAACCCGCTCAATTTGGCAGTAACTTGGCCAAATGTATGTTCGGTTCAGTGAACACTTGTAACATGTTCCCCTTCCCACTACATCCTTCTTCCTACCTGCCCCCCCCTAAGAAAATGGAAGAGAGCAAAAGTATCCAGTTAAAGAGCAAGCTGACGTAGGGGACAGTCTTTCTCCTGTGTCAAATAATCTCTCTCTTGATGATTGCTGGCTGAGTTTTCATTTACTAAATCCTGTCACATTGAAATCTTCAGCATCAAATGTACCAGCTGGCTCTGGCTGATCTGGGCCCCCGCCACCACTCCGGGAACTGAGCTGCCAGAGGGACCCCTGACGGATCCGATGCTCTGTAAGCACGGCATAATCAGACCACTGTGCCGATGACGCTACCTGAGCGTCATCCCATCTGCATCTCTGCTTCTGACTGGGTTTCTCATAAAAGCAGGAACCACCGGCAGGCAATTTGAGGGAAACAGCTAGTGCTCTGACACACTACAGTCTGTGTAAGACTTCCATGGACAAAGACATAGAAGTGGGAGAAAATGGGGTAAAAATAGCATGCACACATTTATCCTGGTACGAGAAGACTGATTGCTCAAAGGTAGCGTATGAAGAGATAGGGAGTCTGACCTTGTAGCTTGAAAATGATGACTGAGGAGTCTTTGTTGTTTTGGGCCTTTTTTTTTGTTTGTTTAGGGTTGTTTTGTTTTGCAAAGCTTTTACCCTAATTCAGTATCTCTAATTTTGAGTCAGCATCTGTTGTCGATCATGTCTCACATGACTGAAATGCCATCTGAGGTCAGTTCCTATTAACCCACTATTAAAATACTTGACTTCCGCCCTGCTCCCTCCCTAAAGCTGGCTGTGAGAGAACCCCCTCAGGCTTTCCCGATCCACAGCGCTGCAAGTGCCAACATTGCTACAACCCACTGAAATAATCCCCATCCCCAGCAAGAGACTGCAGCTCTGAAAGCCCATCTGAAGAAAGAAGAGATGCTTGTCTGGAGAGAGGGACACCTAGACACCCCTGTGGTATGTGGCCTGTCTCTGGAGCGGCCATCCCTGGAAGAGCCTTAGGACTGCCCTGAAAATGAGAGTTGAAGCTTTTCTGCCTCTTGCTGCTTCCTAATTCAAAAGAAACTATAAATGCAGGGCGGGTGTCATGGCTTTATCTTAAAACAATGCTAGTGTACCAAAATTTCAAGCAAATTTACTCTGTCTTCTTAAGTAAGGAGAACATGGCCTAGAAGAAAGCCCATATACCCTGAGAGACAAAAACCAAGCCACCAAGACTAGAATGCAACCAGTAACAAATTTTTTCCCCTTTCAACTTCCTGAGCAGCAATGAAAAGCAAGAATGAACACTTTTGCAAGATTTCTACTCTTATCTGAAATGCCTGCTACTCTGTGACCGTGACCAGGCTCCCCGTCGTACTTGTTGACACTACCCACTCGCTGTCCAATGTCAAGGCTGTATGAAAGTGTGTTCTGGGGGGAGTTTAAATAAAGATTCTAAATCCAAATAACATACTTTTAGAGCACTGTTTTCACTTGACCTGGGATGCACCAGGGAACAGCACTTTTTATGGGCCCAGCCAGGAGGCATAGGAATAACTAGGGCAGCAGCAGCAACAGCGAAATCAGTGAAAACTGGAAATTCTTCCCACTGCAAGAACTAGGGCAGAAGAAGACACGGTGGGCAGCTGGAAGAGTAGCACACCACCCTGGGGCACCTACTGCCTGTGAGTAGATTCAGGCACAACAACCAGCACAAGAAGACAGAGAATAATATAAAAACCCAAAGGCGGCTGCAGAAGAAAATGGTGCAGGACCACGGGAAAGAAACCAGACACAGTGAAGCCAAAACGTGTCTCATCTAAAACTACATTTGACAAAGTGCCAGAATATTTATGACAGGGAGCAATCTTGGAGGGGTGCATCAGCTGCTGCAGATGGTCGCCTCCCCAGGAGATGTGGAGAGCACTGATCCCAAAGCCAAAAGAGCTGGGAAGCCCTTCGGGATGTATCCCCCAGGTAGTATTAAATGGGAATGGCTGACACATGTATGAAGGAGACCTAAACCACTGCATTTCCACTGATGGCTATGGAGAAACCTGTCCCCTGAGGTGAGAACATAACCACTAACTTTTCCTGGCCTTTTTCAGGCAAGCAGTGCTTGTAGGGGCACGAGACAGAAGCAAAATCAACATGCCAGAAATATTCCCCTGCTTTATGACCACCCTGGTATACTCTGGCTGATGCTAATCAATTGTCCAAAATGTTTTTAAGGTGAAACTCAGATGGGAATGCTTTGCTCTCAAAGCAGTATGGGAGTGTTTCATTCAGGCTTCCCTGGGAGCTCATCCACAAAGGTGAGACACATTTGTGACTACGTTACAGAAGTATGGCTAACTCCAGGCTGAATTTATTTATCTTCAGATCTCCTTCACGTGGAGGCCAGAGACTCATTTTATCTCAAAAACTATTTCTGTTTCTAAGTCTATGAGGATAGACAAACAAAATTGAGACATAAATTCAGATATAAAACCAGGAGAAGGTCGGCTCCCTGTCTCTTCAAAATGCCCCATGGAATAGCTATCATTTCTTCACCAAATTCCATTTTGATTACTTTTAAGTGGTAGTAAGCACTTGGGAGGACACAAATGCACATCACATGTATCTATGCAGAAAGAATATTTGCCTTAATCACAAGTGATACAGTATCTGCAGTGCTCCTGCAGTGCTCCTTCTTTTGTTTTTAATTTCTCACAGAAACAGGCTCTGTTCTCTTCCTCACATTATACCCCCAAAGTAAAAAGTAAGTTGATTTACTATCAGGTGCATATTTAATAAAATCATATTTTCTCATGTTTATAAATTAAATCTCTGCAAGACCTGTTATAAGACTTGCTTGTACGCACACAGCAAATTTAATCCACATAGGTTCCTTACCTGTCAGCATCTCACAACTCTGGCATATTGCCTTTTTATTAGCATTAACTCTGTCTCTGCTGAAATACTTCTTGTGTCTCTCTCCTGAAATGGAGATTGCCACTTTCTCCATTATCACACCTTCTCACTAAGCTCCAAAGTGTACAGACAAGTTTGGGTTGGAAGGGGCCCTTGGGGGCAGGCTTAAAGCACTGCCCCAAGCTGAACATCTGGGAGATGTGGAGGAGACCCAACACCTTCTCTGGGCAACCACCCTAAGAGGCCACTCTCACCCTCAGCCTTAACACGGTTCAGAACTGGCATCTGAAGAACCACAGCCATCTAGCTAGCATCGGCCTGAATGCCCATTTCTCACATTTTCCTCTCCTTTCCTGAAGGATCTTTTGTTTCATGACTCTCTACCACTTCTCCTTGTTGCTGCAAAGACATGCTCTTTTCCTTGCTTTCACCAAAGATCTTGTTCTTGACAGTAATTCACCTATATTTTCACCTCATGGCAAGAAATTATTTAGTTCCACTTGCCTTCCAGTTTTCACCCTTCCTGTTCTGCTGTTATTGGCTTTTTCATAGATGTAAATTAGAGTAGAACAGTATTTTTTCAGTAATTCAGATGCTGTAGTTGCTTCTTTTGTATTTCTAAGTTCATGCACTGCATATGATGCTAGGTTCTTGCTTTCTCATTTTCTCACATATTGTAAGTACTTCTCTTAAGTGGTATTTTTTCACATAAGGCCACCTGGCACTCCCAATTACAAGATCCTGTATCTAATATAAGTCTGCTTTTTCCCCCTTGAAAAAATCTGCCTAGGCAAAGACCCGACTTGAAAAAAAAAAAAATCCAAGCAAATACTTTTGCCAGCTGTTAAGAATAGGGAAAATTAATGAGGTTTGACCCTGGATTTGTAGATTTTTTAACTATTTTCCTTAAACTTTTCACGTTAAAAAATCTTAATGCATGCAGCATTTGGTGAAAACTTCTGATATGTGGCAGAGGATATCAAAAATGCCTTTAAAACAGACTAAAACTTGTCCAAGCATCTGCAAAGTATGGGTTGCGCAGGTTCAGTAGAACTTGTTAAACTACTTTAACTGCACAGAAATCACGTCTTATATTTCAGCTGCGCCAAGTGTGCTCCTGGGCATTAAGCCTTGAGCAGTGAAAGTGAAGCACCACACAACAGAGGCAGTGTAGGTTCAAGTCCTTAGGGTACCAGGAGACAAGGAAATGCTACCTGGATCATTAGCTTAAGGCAAAAGAGAAAGCATTTCTCCTTCCATGGACTGAAGCTGCAGTTCTACTAAGTCCCTACTAAGACTTCTCTCTCTCAGGAATTGTGAGGTGGTTTATTTTCCTGTTTTGGCTCTTGTGGAAAGGACCCTGGCGGCCAGAGCTGTAAAATTTACTTTTATTGATTCACCTCACTTATTTCTGTGCACTTTCCACTCTTTGTTAGTGATTAAGATCCTGTGTCCTCCTACTTGGAAGACAAATGATTCGCATTTCCTCTCAATTCTCTTTCCATGTGGAACTTAAGGGATGTAATAACTCTACCCAGCAAACTCTGCAAGAGCCAACAGTCAGATTCAGGGCTGTCAATACTGCAGCAAAGTATTTTAGTATCATCGCATGTACTATCCTACAGCTTTGCGGCTGCTCTAGAGATTACTCTACTGCTGCTATTGTTTAGAGTTACTAATTTTGCCACAGCCAGAACTGATAGTCAGCTGGGAGAGGTGGGTTACTTTGTTGGAGCATGGCCATGCAACCAGGTATTTTGGGGTTTGGTGTAACAAAGAAGTGGAAGCCTCCCAAGATGAATGTTCCCCAAGGGGACCTTCTGTTAAATCAGCTGCTGATCCCTCTGGGAAATAAACTCTTGAGTCACTTAGTTCAGTGATAGATATCCAGGCTGCTTTGATTGCAGAAGACAGTGAAGCTCAGCCTCAGTGACAATGTGCAGGATGGGACCAAAATGGTTCCAGATAATCGGGCTGTAAGGGAAGAAAGACACTTCCTCTGCAAAAATAGATTTTTTCCTTAAATCGCTTTCAGACATGACTGAAGCACACATTAGTCACTCAAAAATTGAAAATGTCAGAATTTGGGGGGGCCACCTTTTGTTGTCTGCCCCTTGCTCCCTCCCTCCATCCCCCAGGGTAATTCAAATTTACCAGTAGCCATCAGCACACCAAAATAAGTGTAGCTTGCGATGTGCAACCCTTCTGCTGTCAGCAGAGCTCCCCTAGCCATTCAGAGCTCTCTGAAGTGTCATCACATATATCTGCTAGGCAAAATATGTAAAGCAACCAAGTCTCTGCCATTTAATGAACATTATTTGTACGTGATGAAAGGCTAAAGCAAACTGAAGCAAGTGTCTGTAGGTTTTGTTCATTCAGCTTGGGTAAATGTTCTCTCTCTCTCACTGCAGACAGGAGGGAGAAGGAGCCTGCTGAGCAAACGCACAAAATTCTTGACTTGTCATATGGCTGGGCTTAGGAAGAAGAAAGGCAAATAATTGCCGTTTGGTCTTTTATCCTCCTCAGTACTGCACTATGTCAAAAAACCCCCAAAAAACTATAAAGTACATGTCAAAGCTGCTATGATTACAAAAAATACACATAACCATCAAATAAGGCTTCTGTGCCTGACTTGAGAAGTGGGAGCTTGCCCAGCTGTCCCTGAGTGTGTAGTACAGCCCTACCTTTATGTGTACTTAGTGCACTATGCAATTATCTGCTGTCCATTAGCTTACTCTTAAAGCATTTACCTCCCTATGTGGCCCAGCACGGACTTGTTACTTATGTTCTAGGGCTTCACCCAACTTCAGTGGAGCAGAACATATTTGAGGTCTGCGATTTTCAGCAGCTGTTGTGTCAGGAGCAGGGAGCACGGTTGGTTAAGGTCCATCATTAAGCAGCTGTTCCCTCCAGCATGCGGCTGGCTAGGAAAAGCACAGTTTGGGCTACACAAAGCAGAGTTTGTTAGGAGTGAGTGCCTGAGACTGTGAACGTAGAGCTGCCAGATTAGCTCATGTCTTAACTGCTTAGAAGCGACAAATAGAGGGCACCCAGATCACCAGCCTAAATACAAACTTGGTGTTTCCACTGCTGGAAACACCCATCATAAACAAAGTCCACAACATTGGTAAGAAAACCTTTCATTTGTATCTGTTTTTCTTTCCCTACCATTCTTATTCTTTGTACCAGCTTTATTAGAATGAGATTGAAGTTATTCAGTCAAATTGGAAACAAACTGTGGATAGTGACAGTGATTTCCTTTCTCTAGGGTGGGTGAATTTATTGCAAAACACGCTTTGAAGCACTTCCAGTTATTACAGCACTTTCCAATACTCCAATACCTGCAGAAAGCAACGGAGTCACTAAACCGGTAATTCCACCTCTACAATTTGACCTAATGTATCTCTTTAAAATAAATGGGAAGTGGGTTGTAAAGAGGTAGGAGTGGAGGAAGACAGAAAGGAGAACAGGCAGACTTTCTCCGAAGTAAATTTTTTCTCTCAGAAAATCTAATCTTCTATGTGCCCAGCCTAAGTTTTGAGAACCTTGAACTTCTCTCCCGGTTCTTGCAGGTGGTGTTGACAGGATTGGCTAACATTTCCTTTTAAAAATAGCTTGACTGGTTCTCTCAGTATCCAATGACGTGAAGTCAACAAGTCAACTCACAATGAAATTATTGCACATGGGTTTTTCCAGGTGATAGGTGCACGGAGCACATGTAACTAAGAAGCTTCTCTTGAAATCGTGCATTCTTTTTGAAACGCCCCCATCTTTCACAAGGGGAAGCACAGTAATATTTCTACACAAGCAAGGCTGAAAATACCCTCTCTGAACTAGAAGAGCAGAAGACCATGGGAGAACCTGATTACTGTTGCTTATGTGATCTGATGGCAGCTGGGAGCCCAATTGCTGCTGTTATAATAAATGGTTTTCTGTAATAATGGAAATACAGGTAAAATACCAATTAATTTGATATGCAATCAAGCTAGGTATGTTCTGTCCTTACTGGATGTTAAAACATTGTAGTGCAACAGGTAATTTTGCGTAATAGATTCTCCATCTGAGTCACTGGTTTTATACGATGAATTTCCTTATTCCTGGGTTTCAAAAGGGGTAAGAAATGCAATGAAGATAAGACTATCTACCATTCTTTCACAATGTAGTACTCTACATCGTGCAGAGGTTTCACCGGGAGAACAGCCTCCCGTCACAGTCTCCTCACCCCCTGACCAGTCTTGTTCTGCTTTCTGCGTCATTTAACACCCTATTTCCACAAAGTCAGAGGAGATGCAATCTCTTTTCTATCTTCTCCATCTGTTGTGTTTTTTTTTTTGTCCCGTGGCTGATGTGCAGGGAAGTATGCAGGATATAAAGCATTAATTTAGCACAGCTAAAATTTATCTCTGAGCTGCTCTAGTATGAAATACAAAATTGGCTTCGGATGGGCATCCTGCCAAGACTCTCACCAAGGGAGAGAGAGTCAAGTTGAGTGTCACACTATTGCTGTTGTGGGGATCAAAAAATTGAGCTGGCTTGCTTTGATAGCGTCATACGGTCTATAAGATAATCTCGCTCAGTGAATTCTTCACTATGCTTCTCCGTCTACAAGAACAATAGAATGTAATTTATCCTTTGCTAAAATCTTCAATGCCAGAGGACAAAATACAATACAAGGTACAAGGCTGAAAAAAACAGAAGATAAAAAGACTCTCATTTGCAAATCCCTGGATGCACAGGTAACAGAAGGACAAACATCACCACGGACAAGTTGATAGTCTGTAGGTAGCTGTATTTTGCCTTAAAATTTGAAAACTCAGGTCTCGAAGGAAAATTTGTAACTGGAGCTAAACCCAGACTATATTCTGCTGGAATGCAAGAAGTGCTCTAGTTTAGGACTTGCAGTCTAAGAGCTGTAGGAGTATTGTGGGATGGTCCTCCAAAGCACTGTCATTTGGAAGTGGTGATCCTAAAGAGACAGATGTTCAATACCAGCTTACTAGGATGGTAAAAGCACAGTTCTCTACTCCAGGTATTTAAAGACTTCAGCGATGTTGCACAGCGGGTATCTTTTCTAAACTCTCTATTTGAAACTCTTTGTCCCAGAGAGTCAAAAACATGACTGTGATAAGAGCAAAGTGAAAGCAGGTGTCATGACACCTCTCTTGAATATTCTAAACTGAAGATTAGGTGATCCAAAAAGAGCCTTTGGATCATGCCAAATTTACTGCAGGCAGTGAATCTCCTGAAATTGGTTACTCTACAACAATGTAGGGCGGGATTCTTAAACCCCAGTGAGCTCTGGAGCCCAATCCCCAGGAAAATACACCTCTATGCCTGTTGCTACTGGGTAACATACATACCCCAACAGGTTCCAGCACCAGATTCAGCTTTCTTTAGGTCACCATGCACTTTACCAAGGAGCAGTACACGGTGCTGCAGAAAACAGCTTCTCGCTGCTGCCCACCCTCAGATGCCTTATACCTTCTTCACACTTCCCTCCTCTCATCCTCCTCCTCAAGTGCATCTCCAGCAGCTCTTGCTCAGGTGTGGGGCAGGTACATACGTACACGTTCCCCTGCCTGCTGGCCAAGATGGACCCTGGTGGGCTCCAGACGTTCGTACATCTCTGTTCTCATCACAGACAGCTGAACTAGCTCTAAAAGCACTGCAACTTACCTCCTGCCCTGCCATGGGGTAAAACCACATTGCCTCAAACTTAAGAAAAGGGCTGTATTTCCGTAAACTTAAGAAGCAGAGGAAATATATATATGTATTATATCTATTCATGGATATATTCATATATCTATTTCCTTTTCCATGAGGTAACTCCTTTACACTTCTGTGTTCTCTTTTTGAAAGACCTAACTTTATGTTTCAACCTCATTTTAGTGTTTGAGATTGGGGAAAATCCTTTGTCGAGGTTAAAGTGGAGAACTGTTGCTGTCACTGCAAATTTAAGCTAGCAGTTTGACTGATTTGTCAACTCCAGGCAAGAATGCCAAAATCTCATTTTATATTAGGAACTGAGCTGCAATAATTGTGTAACTCAACTAACAATCTCTTAAACAAATACAGTCAAAATCTGGGCAAAGAATTTAATGTCTTTTTTTAGCTATATGACTTATTTCACTCTGAACAAAAAACAGGCTGACTCAATTACATATTCAAATACTATAATTTTTTTTTTTGCAGCCAGTAGCAAAGCTGCTGCTGTTGATCAAAAGGCTTTAAGGAAAATGAGGTATTTCTTTTTATTACAGAGCTTTCGTGATGTCTTTCCCGCAGGAGACTATCTTGATTCCTTTTAATAAAGATGCCTTTGAGGAAGCAGATGCTTGTCACAGTGGTATCTAGTGGATTAAGCCTTTTCTCCCTGAAACTGGGGGATTTATAGCTGAAAAGCCTTGAATTATAGGCATTGTAAAATTAAAAGGCAATTCTACTCTGAAGCTCTGTTGCATGCTTATCTTGAAACCCAAATAGCATAGGACAAAGAAGAATAGCTTGAACCTCTTTCAGTCACAGTATTTATTTGACCCCCAATCTGGGGATCAGCTCCTGAGCTCTGGTTTGGTCTAGCACAACTGTGTTCCCCCTCTGTGCTCAGACTTTTGGAGAAAGACCTACAGCACTAATGGACGTACTGTTGATGATGGTTAAAACCCAAAGGTTTTTGCTAAACCCCAGAGGGCTGTGTCGGGATGAACTGGCACGCTCTTCGTGCTTGTGTAACGAGACTCGCAATGCAAACACCCAGACCACGGCCCAGCCCCGGCCCTGTGTGAGGCATTTCAGTGACAGAGGACCCCTCCTAACAGAGCTGGTGGAGTGACAGCCTTTAATTCACACTGGCAGTAAAGTTGAGGGTGCAGGAACGTACACACGAGTCTCCTGACTAACTGCAGTCAGCATTCCTTTCTCGGGTGGGGAATGGGAAGCAACAGGGTGGTCACTCAGCAAGGACCATCCTTTCTGCCCGCTCTGGGAAAGCACTGGCCCTTGCAGCCAGCATAGGGGCCGGTGACGGCTGATGGGCAGAAGGGGTTCTGGAGGAGTCAGTGGAGCTGCGTTAAAGATCAAGCCATGTTGTCAGAAGCATCGCTGGGAAACAAACAAGGGCTACAAAGTAAAAAACAAAGGGGAAAAAAAGCCCTTGAGAAAGGTTAGAATTCAGTTAGAATTTTAAAACAGCCACAAGGACTTCTAGGGATGGGGCTCCAACCGCTAGTATGGTAATAACTTGAAACATAAGCTTCTTATTTCAAGCTCATGTTTCCTGAATGGAAAGTAAATGTACTTAAAATGCTATTTTATGCAAAGGGTAAGACCTGATCCAGTAGCCTCTGAACTCAGTGCAACTCAAAAATGTTTTTTTCCTTGAGGAGTAATTCTTCTTGAGTGTTTTTGCTTCCCCAGGTTTCTTACCAGAAGACATGGAAGGATGTATCAAGTGTTGAGACTGCCCCCTCTCATCTTGTCCAGCCTCACAAACTTAAGCAGATGAAATTGTATCAGCAATGGAAAGATGGAATGGTTCAGTTCTATAGGAAGTGATGATGCTAAGATTGGCTTTGTTGAATTTAATATTGCTTTTAATATTCCAAAGGTAGTATCTTTTAAAGGGTGCTATCAATTCTCAATCCTGACATCTGTGACCATGAGAAAAGTCACATGTCTCGTTTTGTATGATTTGGATATGTTTCTCTTAGAGCTGTTAGGCAAAATGGTCCTGAAGTTTCAGTTAAATAACTGCCTTTGCTTTCTGTGCTGAATTCCTATGTTGGATATTTGAGGACTATTCACAAAGGTGTCGTAATCTTCCGGGCAACTTTACATTTCAGAGCAATGTTTATTTGGAACGTTTCACAGTTTACATTGTACTATGGTGAAAGAATTGTATAAATGTCATTTATTTGTTTATTTCATTTTTAAAATATTGGTTCAGGATAAGATTACCATTCTTCTCTGGAGATTGGAAGAACTGAGGTGGCTTAAGGCACCCACAAACTCAGAAGGCTTTGTACTATATTACTGTACACCATGTGAAGCAAGCCAAGGTGCCACAGCTACAGTGGGGACTACACAGAGGCTGGTGAGCAAGCCACTGCCCCCGTGCCTCTGAAATCCCTTGCCAAGCTGGCTTTCCAACTTTCTGATTCCAGGTTGTTTGCCTGTGGCAAATTAATAAACTGCTAAGCCTATAGTGGACCTAGACAAAATACCTTAATCATATTGGTACTAGAAGGCATTCAATAATTTGCTTTTAACCAGAAGTCTTTTCTTTTTCTTGCTCCTAAAGAACCAGATGTTAACAACATCACACATTTTAGTGTTTTCAGTGCCAGCATTATGTTATGTCACAGACGATTATGATTACCCATCAGGACAAAGTAGTTTGGAATAAATAAAAGAGGAAAGCAAAATCCAGGTCAGTGCAAGAATGGATATTCTGTTTTGAAGCCGTACATACAGTCTAAGTCCTTATGCTTCACAACATTAAAAACATTTTTGGACCCTAAGGTTTATTGATTTGGTAACAAGTCAATGAGCTCTTCAGGATGCTCAGCAACGTGAATTCAGCACGCTTACCAAGCTTGCCCGCTCCCCAGGAAGCCTGCAACAGGAAAGCCATTTGTTTCTAGCAGGGAGGCTGCAAATCACACAGAAACATACAGGTAGTTGTGCCTGCGCTGGTAGATGTGGAACCAAGGAAGAGGCCAGGTTTCGAAGATGCCACGAGAAAAGGCTTATTAGGCTTACAGAGGAAAAGACTCGAAGACTTCAGACCAAAAAATGCTTGCAAGGTATGGCTTTGGCAGAGGGTCATTATCTTTCTCTTTTCTGCTGCGGGAGACATCTCTACCTCTGCATCTCTACCAACAGCAGTAACAACAGACAAGACCATGAAATCAACTGGGGGAAACAAAGCTGCACACCTATTGTGAACGCTCTTTTGACAAGCTTATTTGGCTGTACACGCACATTTTATTTTCAAGGCGATGGTGGATCTCACGGTGGAATGCTACCAAGTCAGTGGGAAGCAGGACTGCTGGTTTCAGCTCACAAAAAATCCCAGTCTGCTGCGGACGCCTTTGCACAGGTCTGTGGGAGTACTGCTGGCGCTGGGACTCCAGTGCGTTCTGACCACGTTGCATACTTTGCCCACATCAAGTAAACAAGCAAGCTTGCACATCGCAGCAGTGAAAACAAAAAAATGGGAGGAAATCTTCAAGCGGTTCTTACATGGGAGAAAAAGTAATGGTGAGCGGTTCAGAAAATGGCCAATGAAGTACAACACTCTCCTCCTCTTATTATTACTTGAAATGGTTCAAACTATTAATAAACGTCATTCCAAAATCAAAAGAATATCTCACCACTGTATTTTCAGCAAATACAGCGATGTCGAACACAGGCAAAGCTGAGGACTGAGGCTACACTCAGTAAGCTTAACGCAGGGTCCAGACAACAACAGCCAGACAGTCTACGCTGTAAACCTTTGAAAGAACCAGTGCATGAAATTGGAGGGGGTTTAATTAATTTGTCATGCTGGTGTTTGTACAATCTGATTAGGTAACAGCTTCTGATATGGTATCACATAGGAGAGGATTCATCAGACTGAATAATTACATGGATTAGAAGAGGACCTCTGAAATGCTTACGGGGCTGGCTCAAAGAGAAATGCAATCAGCAATGCTGAAAGGAGACGCACCGGCCTCAAAGGAATTTATTGATGGGGCTCCTGAAGATCAAGCTGATATTCTTTAGCATTTTCATTAATCTTTATTCACCACATCACAAAAACTGTGAATATGCAGATTACATATGCTACGGATGCAAATCTAGTGAGCACCACTGGCACAGATGACTTTGAGGCTTGTGTAATAAAAATGGGATGAAAAAAAGCAGAAATTGCCAAGCCAAACACTGGGGCCTAATAACAAGAATTTCTGCCATGAGCCAGAAACTCGTCAGTTAGACTGGGTGTACTAATACATTGCCAAATGACTGACCAGCAGTGCGATGCAGCCATGGAAAAAGGCAAATGCAATTGGAGAATGGGTCTGGTGAGGCATTTCTGGTAGAAAATGAGAAATATTTTTGCTGTTTTAAGGCCTTGTTAAGATGACACTCTGCACTGGATCAAGGAGGCTTTCAGAGCATCCCCAGTTCAGTGGAAGGTTACTAAGCTGATCCAGGGGTACAGAGAAACCTGAGCAAGTGAGAGGAAACCAGAAGAGCTTGTTTTCCATAGCAAAGAGAAGGCTGAGAGGCTGCTCTGTTTCAACATAGCCATGATGGAAAAAGCAGGGAAGAAGAGCCATTTAATTCAGAAGAAAGTGCTGGCATTAGAAAAATTGGGTATAAACAAGACTTGGATAGATTCTGGCTGTAGTCTAGAAGGAGGCTCTCTAACTACTGAAACAGAAAACTGTTTTTCCTCCAGAGGTAACAAGGGCAAAAAGATATGGGGCATAATCCCTCTCAGCAATATATAACTTGTGCGTTTGAAGGTAGGGAAATGTGACCTGGAAAACCAAAGGGGTGCTTGCATCTTATTTTTTAATTATTTCCAAGGGCACTGATTTTGCTTGGATCTCTTGTCCCATTTCACCCCTTCTTTCAGTACAATACAGAGATAAGGATGAGAAAACACCCCCAAAAGACAGCTTTCAACTGAAGGGCCCTTGCCTCCTTCTGCGGAGGATGCTCCCAAAGACAACTTCAGCAAAGGGCTCTGGCTTAGGTGCCCCAGGTCCCGTCCCAGAGGTATTTTTTCCTCCTCCTCCAGCTGTTTCCTACACAAAACAGCTGGCCTGGCCTCGGAGGCAGCATGTTTCAGTGCTGCTGACTCTGGTGTATGTGTGCAACAGCTCTGCTACATAGCGGGAGGTTGTTGGGTTGTTGGCTTTTTTTGCCAGTCCTTTTTTTTTGCCTGTCACCCCACACTATGGCTACAGCTTCCTCTTTCTTTGCCTTTCCCTTTCCTCTTTCTCTGCCTTTCCCTTTCCTCTTTCTCTTCAACAAGTAACAGGGAAAAATCACATCGTCCCTACTTTACTGTGCTCTTAGCCCCCACAGCACCGGCTCCTCTTTCTCTGTGCACTGTGCTCACGTCGCACCAGCCTGCCAGCACAGTTCAATACTGTTATACTTACAGGCATCACCTTTTTTCTTTAATCATGCTGGCTTCAGCTTTTATTAACCTTTCCCCAAGTTATCTCCTTGAGCATCAGTTAAACCAATATTTTATCAGCATCACTGTTTTTACTAGACTACATGTGCAAACAGAACAGATGAATACATATTAAAAGATATAATGGAGATAACTGTATGTGCACTGCAAGCCAAGATAATGAGAAATTTGATTAAGGACTTTTTGTTGTATTTTTTCGAAGTGATATATCATTAGGATTCTGCATTTAATAAGGTGCTCTGCCTTGGAAGGCTGCAGGCTCTGAATTTTATTTCAGTAAGAGTGTGACAGGATCTGTGTCCTTCTTCCCCTGCTTAAACCTCAGAAAGACATTAAGTGGGTACAAGATAAGGAAAGGCACAAAACCTCCTATACCAGCTAGGTATCGGAGCCAGCTGCTACACCTCAGAATGGCTTGAGGCTTGCTCAAAATCACTCTAGGCTAGGAACTAAAAAGACCCTGGTTTGGTACTTCAGTCCATTGGAAAGAAATACACCCCCACCCCCACCTCCACCCCCGGCCCCCCACCAATTCAGTTTTGCTTGACTTTCTTTTGTTTGCATGTCACTTTTTGATCTTACAGGGTTCTGTAGCCTGCCCACCTTAAAACACAGTCCCTTCCAATACATTTACCTGTTTGAAAGTATTACTTTTAAAAAACATATATACTGAGACAGACTTAACCAAAACGCCTGATCATAAAAGTGACTTCTTCAGCAACTGTAGAATCTTCAGGCATTCTCTCTAACTTCAGAAATCTCTTCCAACAAGCTTCTGGGTGAAGAATGCAGCAGGAGGAAGCTTCAGGGAGGATTCTGCACTGCCTTCTACTTTCTATAGGTATTTGCATCTGGATAAACTGAAAAGAAGGAAGCTCTCCTCCTGAGGTTAGAAGATGGAGGAGAACTGAAATGGAAAATGAAATAAATCTTTCTGTTTTGACTTGTGAGTAATAACTGCTGAAGCCAACCTTTCCACACAAAATGCTCCATTGGTTTATGTGGCCAGGATGTTTTGCCACCAAAATCTAGGTGGAGTCAATTGAAATCTGTCCTGTGGGTTTTGCGGTACATTAATATGTTTTCTAAATTTAATATACTCCATGGCAGAAGGCTTGAATTCCTGAAGATAGCAACTCCTGTATTTTTTTTCCTTTTTCTTTCTTGCCAAATAGACCTAGATGGAAAGGTTTCCTACAGTTTTCTCTTCCTCCTACCACAGGCTAGTCAACGAACCAAAGTTTATTCACTTTACCCCTTTGGGAGTGGTGTTCATCTGTATGTCTGAGAGAGCGAATGACTGCTAAAGTGAGAATAAACATCCTGTAAATGTCTGGAGGAAGGAGGAGCAAACTTGGACATCTTTTGAGTAATTAAAAACTGAATATAGCTCCTCCATTTTTTCAATCCTTTGAAGAGTATGATGAGCGGTGAGCAGTTCACTGGGGAATCATGAACTTTATTCTCCTGCACTCATTGCTGCAAAACTCATCAGCACATTAATAGTTCAAAGAATGGTACTAAAAAGTGACAACAGGAAAGGCAGAGCTCCGATTTGTCTGGCAGAGTACTTCCTGATGACTAAGTACTCACAGCACACGAGTGGAAAAATCTGATACAACATTTGAAGGCCAGAGGCCATAGTCCAAAAAACAATCTCCTATAACAAGGAAAAGGTCATCAAGACTAAGATTTCATTTAGCCTATGAAAGTGTCCTCAGTTTTCATGGGCACGAGGGCAGATGTGACTTCAAATGCCAGACCTGAAATTTTGGTACAACCAATCTGGCAGAGGATGAATCAAAACCTACCATTCTACTCCACAAAGATGTAAAGCCTAAATAGCTTTAAAAGAGATCTGATAGAGAGAAGAGAGCATTCACTTCTAAGTGAAGATAATATAATCATCTAAGCAGTCACACGGGTTCTACAGAAAGAAATCGCTTCCCCCTTTGGCTAGTGAAGTTCAGTGTTGCTTGTCTTCTGTTCAGAGGTGGCACTGTAAGGTACTAAGAGCCAAGAGACAAAGGATGACATTAATAGAAATAAATAAAAATCCATCCATCTTTAGGTGAAAACTCCCAAACAGAATTATATTATGAATTTTAACACCACTTTCAAAGTCCTGATCTGGGAGCCAAACCAAACAGGAGGGCTTAAACCACTGCTCTGAAGTTTTGTTTAACTAAGGCTGAAACTCAACAATTTTAGAAGATCTGAAATGGAAAATGAGGTGGTTTGCCTCCTTCCCTAGTGAACAGACATACCTTTACAGACCTTTCTGTTAGAGGTTAACCTCTCAAACCTCTCTCCCTTATTTGCCAAAGAAGAGTGAGGATACAAGCAATTCCCTAGAAAGCTAGTAACTTTTTTCAAGATGGTAAACAGAAAATAATGCACATACACCATGGAACTCTAAGGAACTGGAAGCCATATCACAGCCTTATTTATAAATACTGCAATCTTTTCTTCTAATGTCCTTGCTCGTCAAGGACCAGACCTGTTAGGATAGGGAGCGCTTCCTCTATATCTGAACACTGCTTAGCACCACTGCACGTATTTATTTTTAATGAAGATATCATGATAACTGAAAGTATTGTTCCCAGTCTTTTCTGATGATGGAAAGGAGAGAAAATAAACTAAGGGCTGAAATGCACTGATTGAAACTTGGATTTGTGACAGTGATGATCCTATAAGCAGAGATGTATTGGAATAGTTTCGTGTGCAGCAGAAATCGTTTTCAACTGCTACATTTAAAGTATTTGTAGGTTCAACCCTGATCATGACTTTTTCAGCATTTATTATTCCCCTCACCTTGAAATAAGAAGAAAAAGCCTTCAGATTAAAAAGAAACTGGGAAACTATAGCTTTGAAAGGTATCTCCATGTACTTTTTCAAAAAATCTTATCTGTCTCTTGTCTACTGTCCTATGCTACGGTGAAGTGTAACAGATAGCCTGATGCTTCCTTAAGGCAGCAATGAATGATTGAACCAATTTTATTTCTCCACTACCGCATGGTTAAAACAAAGCACAAAGAGTTGCTATGTTTAAAGTTTAGCACATTGTGAAGAAGCAGATCTCAAGCCCTTCCATGTAAAGTACCTTAACTGAATTATCAGGCATTCTGTGCCCAATGAAAAAGAGAGGGTACTTGCCAATGAAACTACCCTTTTATTCACTCGTTGTTCTCCTGCACAGCTCTGGTAAGAAAGCAGGAGGCAGAGAAAGCGGACATCATGAGGGGGTTTTTAATTGACAAGCTCAGCCATGCATGGAAGAAGTAGTTTTAGTTTGCCAAATTTTCTTTCACCTTCTCTTTCAAATCCAGTAAAGTCTTTCAACCAGGATTACCTAAAAACTTTCCATACCTGAGTTAAAAGTAAAAAAACAAAACATACCAGCCCTAGTGCTTTAGAACCAGTGAAGCAATAAGAATAAAATCTACATCTGATATAAAAATATCTGTTGATTAGCTTAAAAAATTAAAGTTTGTACTTTTTAACCCTTTGAAGTGCATGTTTTTAATTCTTGAATCTGGAGTGCTGTCAAATTTGAAAAGCTGAACTGTTGGTAAAATCATAAAATTCAAGAATTTGCCTTTAAGGAAATGCCAGATGTAATAACATTTGATTACAGTGAATGCCCAAGTAATTTCTTTATTGTTTACTTTGTTGTCAACAAGCCTCAGTATGACATATCCCTGTATTTACTAATTCAATCAAATTACTTCACCATATTACTTCCTTGAAGGACTGAACTCCAGTGCTAGAATAACTTTATACCTTCTTACTGTGCAAAGACATTTCACTTCTGTATTTGCATTTAACTGAATTGGCTTAATTGTCTTAAGCCAAGTCCTCACCAACAATCTGCACATTAAATGAAAAAGAAAGCATGTGCTCCGATGCTGTTATTAACTCCATCAATTGGACACAGGTTTGGAAAGGCACTTTTCCTCTTCACAGGTCTCTCATTCGGATGGCTTCTTACAGAGGTTCTCAGCAGTCTAATTGATCTCAAAGGTGTCTAACAGTGTTTAGAAAATCTGACTTAGTGTGTTTTAAGCTGACTCTTTTGACGTGTTTCTTAGCAATGTGCTCAGCTGGGATTTCCTAGTAAGAAAATAATTACTTCTTTTTTTTTTTCCTGCTTATAGCTTAGATGCTTTTTAGAGGTAGATCATTAATAACTAACTTGGCAGCATCATTACTTTCTGCTGCTGGCTCACTAGGTGATTCACCTACCCTACCAGAAGAAGACAAACCAAAGGTTATAATGATGTGATGTTAATTCCCTTCAGTGAGACAGGTAAAATGCAGAGGTTGAAGGGGAGCAGCTTTGGGAAGTGGCAGTTATCCAAACTGCTGCCTTTTTCAGACTCCTTTAAGACTACTGCCTTGGCAGAAGGCAATGCCCTGAGCAATCCCTCCAAAGCTATTGTACACGCTCCACAAGGTATTGTGCAGCCCACGTCGGTATGGTGGATATAAATTTTCCTCCTGAAAGGAATAAATCTTTCACAAGTAAGAGAAAGAGGAGATATGGTTTCTAAATGAATGATTCATTGTTGGAGGGCGCAGTCTTGATTTGCTGGAGTTGCTACGATACGGCAGCAGCAATGCCAACCTGTCATAGCCCTTAGTGCTCTCTGGAAGCTCAGCAAGCTGAAAAGGCATCGCTGAGAGAAATATTTATTTTTAACAGGACGTGTGTATTTACCACAAAACTACTCTTGATCTCCCACCTTTCTCCATAGGCTGGCTTGAAATTAGCTGTATCCTTTTTTTCCCCTCTGTGGGTTCTGGGGGAGTGAAGGGCATAAACAGGAAGGCAGCGTACACTGAGAAAGATGGCAGGATGCCCCAAAATGGTAATTTAAAAAACTCTCCTGCTGTGCCTGCCAAAACTTGGGTTTGGGCCTTTTTTTGATTAAAAAAAAGAATATTGTCAACAACTTTCTGTCGCATTGAAAGCATATGTGGCTTTGCTGATTGATATTTATCTAGAAAAAGTACAGAAGTATACAGCATATATTCTTAGTGATGAAGCACAGCAGGGCTATATAAGAATAAAATCAAAATTTCTTTTGGGAATTCTTGAGTTTAAAACTGTAACTGTAGTAACAGCAAATCTGTCTTTCAGCAGCATAAAAACAGCATCTTATGCAAGCTGACACCTTAAACAGGGCTCCTGCAGCTAGCTAACAGTACAAAACAGAGAACTGGCACTAAATAAACACTTACTAGAGCATCTTACTAACAAAAATGGCTAGCGGAGATGGGAGTAAGGTTATAGGCAAGGAGAAAGAAATTAAGTACCCGCGTGCAAATTTGTGATGCGGCGAACTGCAGGGAAAATATGGAACCGAAGTGCTACTTTTGCTGAAGGAAACTTGGCTCCTATTGCAGAAGAGCCTGTGACTGTCCTGGGAAGATGAAAGCTCTGAAAGAGGAAAGACTTACGTCATATCCGTCCCACGGGCTGTAGACTTTCAGAGAAAGTGAAACAACAAAACTAATGTGATAAATAAATAATGCCAGAGAGTCATCTCATAAGGATCACAATGACAAAAAGATGACAGCCTCTAGGTAAAGATTACCTAAGCACACACCTCTCTACTGTTGCCAGACTTGACTTTCTGCAAAGGGCTGCAGTGCACGCTATCGCCTCCTTTCTTTCGAAGTTCTCATTAGTCCTCTTAAATTCAGAAAACAGAGAATACTACAGAAGTGGGAAGTCAGAGAGAACTGCTATTAAAAAGTCTTCTGCTCCTATACCTTGCCCTTGCCAAGTCACAAAGTACAAATAAAGCAAGAGGGATGGAAACCAAGGTAGAAAAATTGCTTGTAGAGAAGAAACTAGATCAGGGAATGGACACCCAGCCTCTACTACTGAAAGGAACTGAAGTGATTTTTAGCTTAGCTGTTTTTTAGTTAGAAAAACTAAAGTTTTTACTTTTTTTTTAAAGAAAGGACTGATTTCTTTTTGAGTTCATGACTGAACTGGCATGAGAACCATCTCTGGGTGGTTCTTCACCAAACTGAGTGTCTTCTTGCTTAGACACTTAGAAGCACCACTCTGAAGTTTGGTAAGTGGTGTCTACTTTTAAAGAGGTTGTGCTCCTTGACTGACAGCTCTGTCATATTTCGCTTTCAATACAGGCTGAGAAGTGACCCAGATTGGCTTTGCAGGAGGATAAAGCTCCATTTTAGTAATTTTTTTCTTAAATAAAATATTGCCATTAAAATCTCTCTTCTTCGTATCACAATTAAAAAGTCTCAGTTACAGGAGTGGGCCCAGAAGGACATACATGAACGTATTCATATAAATGACTTCTCAAAAGTAATTCACGGTGCCTGCTCCTTTTTGTGTTGTTAAGACCATCTGTACTGACTTCCCTTAAGAGATGTTCACTATGCTGACCAATACTGGCTTATTACATACAAATATCTATGAAATTAATACTATTACTATTAATGTCCACATACAATTCTTGTATTTAATTCTATGGGCCATTCCTAACTCTTAATCTTACCGTATTTTGTTCAAAAGAAGAGACTTTTCTCCCTTTATTGCTGTTTCCTACCAGAGATTGTTCAAAAATATCTAATTAAAGTGATAAAAAATGACCCAGCTAAAATGTACCACTGGCATTACACTGAACACATATACTTCACAAGATACAGCTTAAATCTAAATATATGGAATCTGCTGGTGACTTGGCTTGTCATTTTGGAGCTTGCTTCTAAAGCTGAACAGGCAGATGTTTAATCCTTGGGCTGCAGGAGGATATTCTTTGTAAGTCCTGCTACTCTTTCCCCCTTGGTATTGCAATTTCTGAAGAAACTGCTGAGACTTCCTATTCTTTTGCTGCTTGATAGTAGCAGGAAAACAGGGAGGTTAAAAGAGCAGTAATACTTGAAAGGGACTTAAAAGGATACTTAAAAGGACTTGAAAGGAAGTGCCAGCAGTGTCAGAAGGAAAGCACACTCTCTGAATGAATGCAGTGTTTCCCCATGGCATCTCCAGCCTTTGATGAGGCTCAGCCCCATAGAGACTCCTGGAAGGATCCTAAGGGCTAATTAGAAAAATGACAAGAAATGATGAGAGTCTTCCCAGCTGATCTTTATCCTTTGCTTTCCTTCTGAGGGAAAAAAAAAAAAAGCAAAAGGAGGGAATACTGTACATAGCAGTAACAAGAGAGATGGAGTTAACACTTATTACGGTGGTTATTCTGTCAGATGTGTGTTGCAGCTGCAGGGATCGAGCTGCCTGAAAGGAGGCCACAGTATTAAAAAAGGGTCATTCCTAAGAAGCCATCCTTTGGAGTGTGTGTGAAAGGCTATGGGAAGAAAGCAACTCTCGGGCAAGGCTGTGCTGTTACTACACCTTTTCTAATACAGCTTGGGGGGAAACGGCATGAATAATTTGCCTAGGAGACTTGCTAGATTGAAGCAGGAGAAGTGAATTTCCTTCCTCTCCTGCCAGTATTCGCGAACTGTACCTTCCTTTAGTCTCCCTTGTTGGTAATTCTTACTGCTCTCCTCTGACACCGGATTAATTATGAGTTTGGCACAATGTCTGAAAAACAGAGAGCAGTGCAGTGGCACAATAAAACAAAAAAAAGAAAGTCAGGAACTAAAATTGATCTGCCTGCACCAGCAGCTGAAATGCAATTTACAATGGAAAAAAACAACAGCACCTTCCATGTGAGCTGCTCAGAGTGTGGAGTTTATACATAAAGGCAGCTTCATCTAGAAACAGCTACTTCTGTAATTTATAACGTTATACCTAGCTTAACAGGAACATCCTTTGACAACAGTGGAGGTAAGAATCAATACTCCTCTGTCTGGCATTTCTGTGCAGTCCGATTGCAGCTGCCAGCTAACTAAGCCTTGTTACTGGGGACATGACAAAGGAGGAGAGAAAACAAATGACAACAACCGTGGCACAGCTGGCCCGGAGGAGGGAGCTGCACCTTTCAGTCAAGCATCTTAAATCACTTCCGCATACACTGCAACAGTTTAGAAACATAACATTATATGAAAGGCACAGAGTAAGATGCTAGTGATGGTTGTCACAACCAAAAGCTTTAGCATGATGTGTCCCCAGGCTACTGATCCGAATCCCGAGTATCACACAGGGAACCATCATATAAACCAAAGTCGGTCCCATGTGCAAAAGAGCTCTGCAAATCTCTGTATCTAAGGACTGTTCTCTACTAGAAAGCAACATCTGCTTCTCTTTAATTTAAATACTATTTTAATAGTTAAAGGACTTTGTAGCTCTTTCACTCTGAGAAAAAGAGAAGATTCAAACAGGGGCCCACAGATAACACAGTTGAAATAAAGACATGCCTATTTGTAGGGATGCGCACGTTCAGTCAGCAGCAGGAAGAAGCAGAGACTGTATTAAAAAGAAAGATCAGCAAGTGACAATACCTTGCTGAAGGATGAGGTGTTTAATGGAGAAAAAACACGGCCCAGAGTTTTTAAGGATGTGGTCTGAGTGAAGAAAGTGGGTCCTGTTTTGTGTCCAGCCACGGACTTATGACCTTCATTATAATAGTATCTTTGCAATGAGCATTGAGAATTTAAGTATGTAGAAACCACAAAGTGGAAAATGCAATAGTAGTACAGAAATAAAGAACACCCCATGCTGACCTTCACTGTGTGGATTTGGATATCTGATTTCTATATGCAAAAGCTGTGATTTTAAGAGAATGATAGGACGCTTTGCACCCTGGCAGGAAGAATAAGACTATAAAAAAAAAAAATCTGTGCAATTCTCTGCATAATACAAGTTAAACAAAACTGAAGTTCATAAAATTCAGATCTGAATCCTAAAAATTATTTTTTTATTTTATTTTACAGAGTAAAGGAAACTGATGCTGAGCAGTATGAGAGCTTTTACACAAATGTGATGATCTTCCTTGTTAATATTGGTGCATGTGAGCCCCCATGTCCACTGTAGTAGCACTAATGAAGAGAGACAAAACCTCCCCAGTGGACAAGTTATTCCACAAACATCCCTCAGCATCAGGTTCTAGCAAATGTTCGCACCTGTCAGAAGGAGCTGCTAGAGTAGACAATTGAGTGGACAACTACAGAGACAACTAGAGGGGCACTGGCTGCTCTGGTGTTAATATAAATTTACCCCTTATTCATACCACTTGAAATACTACTAGCCTACCTCAAAGGTACTTACTGATATTTTGAGGTGTGCTTTCAGGTAAGAGTCATATCCATAAAATATGCACCTAAGTTTATGGCAATTAATCAGTCTTCTATGCTGTGAAGGTATTTAAAAGAAGAAAGCCTATATATGGAATGCTGGTCTGCTTAAAAACAATGGTGACAAGAAAAATGACAAGCCCAGATCATTCAGCATTTGCAGGGTTAATTTTTTTGGAAAAAATGACATCAAGTCACAGTCTTACATCTGTAAAGCTTCACACACTTTCTGGCGTGTCCAACCAAATAATATCTATGATATGCATATGGAAATTAATAAATTGACATCAAACAAATTGTACTAATTGATCTGGTTTTTTAATGTATACTCGAGGCGACACTCCAGTTTGGTTTTTTCCTCAGTGCAATTAGGAGAGAGGGTATTTTTCCAAAAACCCTTCAGAGAATAAGGCACCCGCTGCTACAGGCTCTCAGCAGCAGGCAGCCTAAATCCCTCAGCTGATGCAGGGTCAGGGTATTTATTACCTTCCCAGCCTTCTCCTTATTGCTGCTCTGTTGAACCCAGGCATGGTGGGTTTTCTCCTTTGGCAGGCAGGAGTACCAGCGCCTTTTGGTCTCTCCTAAAAAGCTGGCTTCTCACCTCAGGAGTGTTTTCTCATTCAAGAGCAGGAACCATCCCACCAAGTTGTCTACCATTAGTTTTGCTCATCTCCCCCTTCAGCTCCCAGCGTAAATCTTAAGTGATTTCCCATGGGAAGAGCAGAAGGCACACAAACTAAAAATACTGCACGGATAAGTAGTCCAGAAAGTTCAGGACGAGGAACTACCTGATAGGAATACGTTTAAAAATAACCCAGGTCCCAAGGGAAGAAGAGACATCTCATAGTCTCTGTGTCCCAAGAGCGAGATCTTTACTGGTGGATTATGTTGCTGTGTACCCTATCAGGACAGCATGTGATGAGACATCTCACAGCGAAATAAATGCCTCAATAGCTTTTCTGGCAAACTGCAATATCGTATATGAACAACCATTGCTCTTTTCTTTAAAATGCAGATTTAAAACCCCGGTGTCAGTTGCGGAGATGCTGGAAGCTGCCGATCAGCAGGCTGGTCTCACCGGCCGCAGGGCCGAATGCAAGGCAGCTGCCTGACACAGCCTCCGCCGTGTCAGCCTCCTCCTCCCACAGCCCAGCCTCCACTTAAGTCAACGGAAACATTTCTTTGGCTTCCATCGATACTGGACCATGTCCTCTATCACTGAGTGATCTTGTTTGCTCTCTTCTGGACCGGCTCCCGTATTTGCAGAAAAAGCGATCGCAATAAACCTAAATTCAGGCAGAAAAAAGTCCTAAGATGCATGCACGGTGCTCATGCCCGGTCAGGCTGCAGGCTACAGGGAGCTGCCTCCCACGGCACGAAACTGGGGGGAGATGGTGGCCCTCCATGTTGCTTGGCCTGCACAAGGGGCGGCCAAGCACAACAACCCCGCGCAGGCGGAGGGGGAAAGGAAGCGGTCTGAGATAAAACACCGTAACCTGGATGCCGTAATCGATTTTGGTCCAAACCGAGTCATGTGTATGGGGGTAAAAGAGCAAGACTGGAAAAACACATTGCAGAGCTGTGCTGTAAAGAATTTGTACTAAATCAGTCCTAACACACTCCTTAAAAATAGTGACTCAAGAGGACTGAATTTGGCTTAAGAAGCCTACATAAATATATAAATATCTGAATGAAGAAATGAAAAATGGACTCAAAGGCATTGCAATAAGTTCTCCTTGCTTCAAACATAGTAATTTTTTCCTAAATTAAGTGGACATGTAGTTAACATATTAGCATGGTTGCATGCTCCTATGGTACTTCATTAAAACTTTTTTTTTTTTAAATCTTTTTGAAGTATTTTCATTAATAGAAATGTCAGAATGTCTCAGGAGAATTTATGACTTGTTATTATGCAGCTTTAATAATTTAAATGCCAATGTAATGATCCAGGAATGGAAACAATATGTTCCAGGAATGCTGCAGTGAATTAGTAATAGTGATCTGCTTGTAATTGCTGATTATGCCCATGAATTTTACCCAGACTAGTAGAGTGAATGTTCTTTTACCAACAAAAAGAAACTTGGGAATAGTATTAACTTAATAAAAATTCAAATCAACAGTGGCTTACCCTGTTTCCAAGAAGGTTTGACTCTCTTTATCAATCATACAAATAATTGCAGAGGTTCAGCGTACGGAGCATGAGACCCTACTCCTAGAGCAGGGCCAGGGCAAGCACTTTTACATGTACTGCTGTACATGGAAATATGGGATCCTGTTACCAGGCACTGCCATTGCGATGTCAACACAAATACTGTCACTAGGGGAAGGAGAACAGCCAGCAGGGCTACAGAGGCAGTCAGCTGGACAGAAGGCAAGGTAGCAGAGCCATGTGTCCTGGGCAGTTTTTGCACATGCCAAAAAGTATTCAAATGGTGTACGGTACATGCTGCAAAATAACATATGTTCATTTGGATGTGCTTTTTTGTACCAACTGTCCCACCCAGTCTCATTTCTCCTTTGACAATATTTGTTTTGAGGAAAGAATCTCTGGTTTGGAAGGCGTAATAAATACAGCGTTGCCATAGATTTGAGTGAGCAGATGCCGGGTGATGCTGAGTTTCTTGTGTAGCAGGCTGGAAGGTGAGATGCACAGTATCAATAAGAAAGCCTGTAACAGGTACGATTACAAAGGAAAACGTAGACTAACAAGGGACAGTGTATGCACTAAAGAGTGGTGAAATGCGATACAGACTAAGGGAAAGAAAAAGGTAAGAGGAAAGCAAAAGCCTTAAGACTTTGCCAGGGAGTAGTCACCGTAGATGATTAAATTAATTTCACTGAAATAAAATGGATGTCTGTAGTGAATTCAAGAGATTATTCATGAACCGAAGACATTAGACAAGTCAGCTCTTGCAAATGAGCAGTTCAGAGCATTGGCAGGCCAGCAGCTTGTCAAACAGTTGATATCCAAGGGACATCAGGAAAGTGGCAGAGAGGCAGATGAAGGTGCTGAAGGAAAGTGAACAGAAGCACATATGAGTGGGAGTACCATGGGAAAGGCTGCATGAAAAAATGAAAGATGACTTTAGTAGAACTCACTCTGGACTATGTTGGACAAAATATGTATTTTGGCATCCTGGGCTGTGACATAGGAACATGCTCACCTGAGACTGGATCTGTAAGCCACCCTCAGTGCCTTTTGCTATTCTGCCTCTGAGCCACAGTCAACCACACTTGATTGGTATTGAGTGTCTTGAAGAAGGACCATGAAACAATCTCTTGAGCCATGTTTTGAAATCAGTGGAGCGCTACAAGCATCTGCTCAGATGCATGATGTGCCAGGACCGGGTTGACACTGACCATGACAGTATTACTTCCAGACTACTCGTAAGACACTGCTCAAGCACGTGGTGCATTTTGGCCTTCTATTTTTAAATGAATATATGATAAATGTAAATAATTTGTGAAATTTTTGGTTATTACATTGTGTGGAGAAAGTTGGGGACTTGATGGACTTGATTCTCCTTTTAGAAACATTTATGGTATCATTTTCACTTCATGGCTGCTGCTGAAATCAACAGTGGGTTGGCTATTAGCTGGGGTAGAAGAGAGAAAATTGGGTCCACAGCTCTTTTTTAAATGACAACAAAATATAAACATTAAGACTGCAGAGAATGCTTATTCCTGCATTGTGAAACTATGAACATTGCTTTCCTCTTTTCCTCCATACAAAAAGCAGTAACACTGAGTTATGCCTTTCTAAGCTACTATGGAAGTGAAAAAGTTAACTGTAAAACATCCATGCTTACAATTGATGAAGTCTGTATGTTTAACTCAACTTGTGCTGTCATTCACAATCAGTTTGGCAATCGTACAAGCAAAACATCTTTGTCTTTCCCTTGTTCTCTTATGCAACTCAATGTATTTGCCCAATCCACTGTTCATTGAAATCAATGAAGACGTACAAAACATTTGGTAGGACTAGGAAGCCACTTTTATCCCAGTGCCTACTTCCAAGTGTGCTAGTCACATAACCATTTCTATGCACATTTCCCTTAAAGTATCAATAACAAGAACTTGGTGTCCTCTGAAAAGAATAATAATGTCTGGTTCACCCCAGAACTGAAGCAAGGCCAAGGACCACATTCTGTCTTTACTACTTTTCTCGTCTTCCTCAGAACTTTAGATGGGAACGTGGCATATGACAACAAGGTCTACAAATTTAGCTACTATGAAGTAGGAAGTAAAGAGGGAGCATGGAAGAGAGAGCTTTCTCCTGCTTGTAAATGGAAAATACACAAGTTCTTCTGAAGTGAGAGACTGAATTGTAAAGAAATAGGTGAGGCCACAGGTGACTGTCCACAAAAAAGGCAGGAAAAAACACTCCAGAAGGAGACTTGATACTTGGGAGTTAAAGGGAGAAATGTCACATAATTTATTGGATTAGACTTTCTTGGCAATATTAGGAGTTTCTAGCTGAATATTGTTATATTTCTACAATTGCAAGTGTTTTTCCTCACTTGAATGGAGATGCTCAATGCTATCAAATCTGCTGGTGACTTTGAGGCAGGAATCAAAACACCTCACAAATGAGAAAGCTTCCAGATTCTTGGAGCTGAAACTTTCAAGTTTACTTTACCCAGTTTTCAGAGCCCTAAGACAATATGTAAAATTGCATAACATTGCCTGACAGACGTTAATTCAACTGTAGGTTGTCCAAAGAGAAAAAGACAAATGGGGTCTTATGAGAATCAGCTTAAGCCAAGATGGAATAGGAATTAAGGTAAAATGGAAGAAATACTGTAGATAACGCCTCTATCTCCTGAAACAAAATTTCACAAGAGGGAGGAGAGATCATCCTTAAGTGATGTTAACACTGCACAAGTCATGCCATGCTAATAATGTTTGTTAACTGTTGAGAATGACTTGTTATGTGAACATGTAGGTTTACATATTAACAAATAGTAGCCTAAAATCTGAGTCTGAAGTATCAGCCATCACTGATAACATCAGCATGTGAAAGAGAGAACAAATGAAAAAACAGGCTTTAAAATTTGGATGTTTGCTGTTACCTCAGAGCTCCTGTGTGTCCAGCCAACTTTAGTGTATCAACATTTTTTATTAGATAATAATACAGACTTAAAAAGCTTCCAGAGTCTTATGCTCGCCAAAAAACTGAATTTGGATGTGGACTAGATCTTTATTTTTCCCCTGGCATGGGGTGGTAGCTCTAGGGGTAGTAGCCTGAGACTTACTTCTTTCACACAAATTCAGACTATTGACATAGAAGAAAGCAGAACCTCATGGTCCAAGTGTCCAGTCAGAGTAATTCCTATCCCCATCCAACCCCACATGCCTGCCTTTGCATACACACACACGCACTCATTTGTTGAAGCACTAGATTTTCCATTTTCTATGCATTTGCTCGTTGGTGATTTGTAAGTGCAAGAGCAGATATGGCTGGGATACACCACAGAGATTTTGCAAAAGATTCTGTTACAGTTGCACAAGAAATAAACAGAATTAGACAAAACAAGAATTGCTGTTTGCATTTGCCAGCTTTGGAAATTTCTCCTTTTGATCATTGTTTGCTAGGGAATTTGGGGGCCTTTAAAGTATTCAGGGACCTTCACTGATACAGCTTTGCTTTCTGCATCTCTTCTTCTCTTGAAAATGGCTGGCACGATAAGTCCTTCCTGATAACCAAGGGTCACTGAGGTTTAGTGTCCTTCTATGGACACCCTTGCGACATCACTGCTTGCAACTGCATCCAAACGTGGACTGTGGAGGCAATTAAGATAGCAGGAGAGATGGGGCTTACAAACAAAGCAGAGCTTGCTGTACAACAAAGGTGCTTACACAGAGTTCATAATCTCTGAAACACAGCTCACAAATTGCAATGTCCCCGAACAGCCACAAGTGAGAAATCCTTTCTCCACTCCCCAGCGGCCAGCACTCATGTTCCTCATGAGGAAAGCAGAGAAAGAGCAATGGTGCAACCAGACAACCAGGTTCATCTGCCACAGCCAGCCTCAGCAATCCAAACGCCGACCTTTCTTTTTGGCATGGTGGGGAGAGAGGGAAGGGAGGTATTTTAACCTCACATGTCACTTTGCAAGTTTTCTCTTTAGTCTCAGTGAGGCCCTCAACAGTAACACCAGGTGCTGGATGATGGCTTCAGAGCTACCTCATTGTACCAGGCCTGGCATGCCAGATGTGTAGGTACCTCCCCAGCTGTGGATGCGCATCCCCCAGGACCCCTGGCAGGCTCCACGACCCCTGCCCACCACAGGACAGCCAGGAAAAACTGCCTGCTACTGAACTGTCGCACCCACAGAAGGAGATCTGCTTTCAAGGTGGCACAATTTCTCAATTTGCTTTATTCCCTCAGTTCAAAAACACCGACCTGAATTTTGGCAAAGGGCAGTTCTCACTGTTTCAGTGACGAGCAGGAGGCTGGCTGTCACAAACCATAAAGTGAAACTTGAGGGGAAAAAGGACGAAGCAAGACTTATCTCCTAGGGCACATTCCAAATATCTTATTGATACTCTGCCTTTTAAAGTCCACTTCTGTTGTTGTCAGATCCAGCCTCATTCTGCTAGCAGCAGCCAGAAATACAAAATGGCCTCATTTCAAAATTTCCCACAAAGCAGGAAAAAAATCAATGCACAGATTTCATCTTATCACACGTACACAATGATTGCCTGAATTTGCTTCTACCTAACAGCCTACAGCTCAAGGATAGTACTTACAAACTAGTTTGCATTTAGTTTTAGATCAGCTAAGTATTCATTGAACAGGGAGGAAGAAATTGAGCAAAGTAGCAAGTGACTTGCATCACAGCTCCATGCATTAGACAGGATGGGTGAAACGGTGCCGGTCACTGGCAGTAAAGAAAAATCTGAAAGCAGAGTTCTTACTCCTGACAAAGGTTCAGCAGTGAATTATAACTTCATTTGTTTAAAGCACTCCTGTCTCTAACTTTTACTTCCTCAGCTGATGACCTGACAAGTAAGCCAATTATTTAAGCAAAAATTAGTTTTAACACTAATGAGCTTTTTTCTGCAAGGAAGTAGCTGCAGGGGACTGTGCTGTCACCAAGTCCTCTTGCTTGTCACTGCTCCCCAGTTCACATGTGATCCAAGTTCCGGCTTGGTTAGCTGCACGCTTATGCTGAAGTTGCCTGAGATAGTGTTGAGACGTGGGTGAGAGCAAGAGTGTCTGCAGTGGTTCCTGGTGATGGCTGGGGAAGGGAAGGAAAGAAACTTGGGTGCCGTTTGAGTAAGAAGTGAGATCTTCTTGAGATCTGGTAAGGGGGGGAGGCGTTTTTTGTGGAAGAGAAGGAATTTCCTTAGGATTGTGCGATTCTCTGAGGCATGTATTTTATTTATTTTTCATCTTAAAGGATACTGATCGTGGGGCGATGAGTTACCCCAGTGCTGGCATCTAAGCTGAGACTACAGCAGCATCACTGAGATCAGTGATACCCCAGTAAAGGAAGCAGTGAATAGGGGGCTGTTCAGTGGAATATCAGGTCAGCTCGATACTGTACAGAATTCATTACCTACATTTCCAAAAGACGCATGACTCAGATACACGTGATCAAGAGCATCTGCATAGAAATTGGAGGCAGATGTTTGCTAGCAGGCAAAGTGCAAACTTTAGAAGCAACAAGCTCCACTGAAAAGGCGGCCTTCAGGTTTCCGGAAGAAACAATCTTTTCTGACTACTGCTGTAACTACTGCAAATAAGGAATTACAGTTGCAGTGTCATATGAACTAGAAAGAACATTAGAAGAAAATAATGAATTTTTTCTGTGGTTGATTTTAAACAGAAGATGCCAGGTGTTCAGATATAAAAAACTACAGTCTAGGTGATCTAGAATGAACCATGATGTTAAAATACTGAACTATAGCAATGCTCATTTTGTCCTGTCTTCAAAGTCTAAGTTCTCTGGACACAGACACAGTAAGTCAGCCAAGATATCCTAAGAAAAAAAATCCCTTTCACTGCATAAGCACTCAATATTTATGTTAAGCTCTGCTCTAGTATCTGTAAGTCTGCATGTTCACTACTTACGAGACACTGAAATTCTCTAGTAAAAGGCTGCAACACAGACTCCCTAAATGTAGATGGATCAAGTAAATCACCTGAATTGTACTGTGGGGGATTTTTTTCTTTTTTTTTTTTTTTGAGTATGACTGTACATTTGTCCAGGGTTCTTATCATCTGCAACTTTTTTCTCTAATCTTTTTTTCTGAAACAATACTGCAAATGATGCTGCTTGCTCTCCACAGCTATTGTATTTTGAGCTCTCTGAGGTTAATTCACTACCTGCTAGTGAATTTGGCTAGACTAATGCTATTTTCTGTTCCTGCTATGAAGTTTATAAATATAATTGAGACAATACAATATTGAAACATTGGTTCTTTATCCATCTTCAAAAAAAGAAGAGTGAAACGTATTGGCTATAACTTCAGAGCAGCCCGATTCATGGCCCTCACTAGCCTTCTTCCTTTGTTCAACTGTGTTAAGAATGGGTATAGTCGGCTGTAAGTTTTGTTGCTCTTCTGAGAGTAACATAAACATTTATCTGTACAGAAAAATAGGGAAAACAGAACTATTAATGTAGAGTAGTTCTCAATTTAGAGTTTCAAACAGAAAACTTGCCTGAATCACTGCCTTAAATTCCATTTTCATGGAATTAATGTTATGAGGGATCAGCTTTATCTGAGCTTGATTTCCAGAAAACATCTCACACTTCTGTATAGTGAGAATCAGCTTTTTGCTTGTTCAGGTCTGAGCTTGCTCTTCCTAGCAGCCACCGTCCAGCTCTGCCAGTGGGAAACAATGACCTGTTCCGAGAGAGGTATCGCAGATGACACTCCTTGGGTACCCAGTGAAGGCAGATGCAGGGGTTTCCTCATCTCTTGTGGGAGCTCTGCATCTTACTATAAGATAATAATGATTTCTTCGCAGAAGTACCCTTCAGTTACAAATAAAGACCAGGCTATTGGTGCAGTAAAAAGAAAGAATATACTTTGCCTCATTTTGTTAGTTTGATCAAAATCTGTGAGATTTGGCCAGTGCTTTCTGCAGTTGACATCCTGCAGCCTCATTAAGATTATCCGGTACTAGTGCATAAGTAAAGATGCCTTTTCACACACTGCCGCTGTCTCTTTTTCTGTCAATGATGAGTGCCAGCTACCTTCATCGCTGACTTCTCAGTCTATGGCAAACAAGTCCTGGTGATACAGTTACTACAAAACAAAGGTGTTTTTGAGGCAGCAATACCATAAGAAGTGTTTCAACTACTAGCTGCTCTATTCTTTCCTCTCTTCTGAAACACCACTAATACGCAATAAGCACTCAGGAGTCATTTCAGCTCTACGTTATTGGAAGCAAAAGAAGCTGAATCATACTATATGAAGAAGCACATACCCCCCACTTTTACATCAGCACTAACTTCTGACAGAAGCTGTGGAATTGTTAGAGCCACCAGCTTTGATATTACAAGATGAACTGCAAGGGCACAAGCGGTGTCACTCCCTGTAGGTGAAAAACTGGTGGAGCTTCATCTCAAATCCACATTGGTCTGACGGGTTAACAGACTGCTGTTTGAAGCCTTGCATTTGTTCCTCTCTCCTGATCTTTTTCTTTTATTGTCCAAGTAAAGGGAGATTTGCTTATTGGCATATCCCAAGCTCTTGAGTTTTATTCTGCTTTTTACATAATAAGTTCTTTGTCCTGAAAGCAAAGAAATGTGATGACTATTGCTTTTGTTCCAAGGTCTGGGCTGAGTTTTGGGCCATTAAGACTCTTTCCAATTGTAAGATCTCGTTCCCTCAGGCTTTTTATGTAATGGGTGACAAAGGAGCTGGAAAGTAAATTTATTGCCTCTTTTTCTTAAAGGCTTTCCTTTTCATCCTTGACAATGGTAATGGGACCTTTACCACTGATGCTATTGGGTTTCTCCGCAGTGTCTTATTCTTTGGTGTCATTAACAAGATAAGTTATCCTTTTCTAAATCTCCTCCTCCTGTTCACTTTCAAGGGTCATGTTTTTGCATGGCTTCAGCATTAATGTGCAGAAAGTTCCCACCTAGCGTATGGAAACTCTACAGACCGTCTTAGATTAAGAGTGCGCTTATTTGTCATGGATCTTCAGGTATCTTTTCTGTGGGTATCAGATATTACAGAAAGCCAAAAACTTCCACTGAGCCAAAAAGAACTGGAGTTGCTTTTATGTCATGTGATATCCCTCATTTTCTTTTTTCCTAGATTTCAACTCTCTATTTTCAGTTTGGAAACCCACCGTAGTGCCCCATATTCACATTCCCAGTGAGTATTATTTCTGATGACTTCACAGTTTCATAATGACATTGAGCAACGGCTGACATCTGTCTGCACAGGCTGCAGCAATTTCTATTTCCAGACTGTCTTTATTCTGCTTAGTTAACAATGATACAGCAAATTTCTAACTCACTACCAACAGTGAATGAAAAAGATCAGTCTTTTAAAAAGACTGGGGAAGAAAAAAAAAAACAGTTTTCCACTTTCTAAGGACATTGCTACCTACCTATGGCTACAGGGAGCATAATGACTTTTCAAGGAGGGAATGTATTCAGGGAAATGCCAAATCTGCACCCATTTCACTATGCATTAGTCTAGCAATGAAGAGCGATCATGGGAGGTGAAGAGAAAATAGCTATGCTGCAGAAAGTTTTCAATCTTTCCGAGACTAGAATGCAAGCACAAAAGTAAACAGATCCGACACTTTATTTGTGCAAGAACAAACTCTGCTATGATTGAAAAAAAATATAAAGGTCAACAGCCTTCACGTCTCATGTGGACACAGGCTGAATGCAGCTGGATGCAGGTACTTCTGCCCATGGGAGAGAGTCTGCACAATCGAGTGCCCTACAGGAAATCCTGCTTGCTCCTGAGGCACCCAGGGACAGGGATGGCTGGCGATGACAACAGCTACTTTTTAAAAATTTTTTAAGTGCCAACAGTAATTAAACCCAATGCATTCAGGGTACAGGAATCCTCTCCTTGCTCTGCACACCCAGCCCCCTTGCACCTGGGCCTGGGTCTGCGGCCAATCCCACCATACAAATGTCCCTTCACAGCAATAAAAGCACAGGATTGCAAAGAAGTCCTTGAGAAGAAGGGTGACAGGAGGATTCACCCCTCTGCAGATACAACAGTGGGCAGAGCAAGACAAACCTTTTGTCTCCCCCTCTTGCTGGCCATTCCACCTCTGCATGGTTGAACAAGGAGTATGGCCAGATGATGGCTGCAGGTCAAAGTGGGTATGACACACCTGATGATCTGACCATTTGCTTCCATCTGCTGTCAGCCAAATAATTAGACCGTGCTCAATCAGCGCTCAGACACTCGCATGTACATGGTGTAACTAAAGAGAATACAGAAGCCCACGAGTCAAATAAAACTCCCTTTTCCCTCAACCTTGACTCAGTCAGATGAAAATGCTCATCCTCTGAGATGCAGAAGTAAGCCTCTCATGTTTCAGCATTTGCTCTCCTTACAGGATGCATTGTTCCAGTCACATCATGAAAACATTTTAAAATCACGTTTTTAATTAACTAGAGCAACACTAATATGGCTTCTTAGTTGCAGCATTTATAAAGAGGCCAACAAATTTAATTCCTGCACTTCTAAAATGCCACACTTCTGAAGGTGCTGTGTCTTATAAAACTTATGATAGATTTTTTTCTTTTAACATATCACTACTGTAATAATAATGATTGCTTTGCTTTCAGAAAGACCAAAGCAGCCCAATTCAAATGGATGGAAACACACAGACTGAGGTTTTCAAAGTGGCAGACAGAAGTTAAGCATTTCTCTCCTGGTGCTCTAAGCGCAGTCTGGATGCTTCCCTCTCTGGCATACTCCTGGCACTCTTGTCTTTTACTAAGAATACGCTACAGTAGCAATGTTTAAAAGGATTTTCAAATCACAGTGGCAGCCTGCTACTTGGAACACTGGGAGAAGACAGAGAAGACATAAGCAATGAGGAAATGGGAAGATATTTCATGTTTTGAGATTGGCCTAAATCAGGGTCAATGGCAACAACAAAGCAAACACTGACACTCAGCTTTGATTTAACACTAGCATGTAAAACAAAAAATGAACAGATAAGCTGTCCTGTGAAGAGTGACAAAAGAGCATTGCCAAACCCTTCCAAATTTTGTTTAACGTGTTATCATTGAAAGCACTTCTTTATGAACCTGAATATACATTGTCTTCTCGCATTATATTTTTCCTCATTCGATTGAGCAACCTTCATCCCCAAGCTCATCCTTCTTCTGTCCCGTCCCCCACCCCCCGCCCCTTCTGCTGGAGCAGAAAATGAACAGAGCTTCGTTTGTTCGCTGGTGCCAGCAGCAGCAGCAGCAGCAATGTCAGCCCTGCAGAAGCAGCCGCCCTGCCTCCGCGGCCCCGGCCGAGGGGACACCTCGCGTTTCTAGGAATTGTGCTTCCCAATGAACTGCCATTCCTCTGAGAGAACAGGGTTTGTGGAGGCCTCAATTAAGCAATAATTTAAACAAAAAAAAAAAAAAAAGGGAAGAGAGATTCAAAAATGAGTATTTTAGGATGACGTCGTATTCAGAAAGATTAAAAAATTTGCTATGAGGAAAGAAAAGCATTCAAAATTAGGGCTTAAACAGCAATAGCAGGTTCTCTTACGTAATCACTGGACAGAGTGAGCTGAAACGCAAGCACTTGCTTTCTTGCAGCTCCACTCAGGGCCTCCCATTCCTTTTTGTGTATATATGGATCATATATTGGATACATATATATACACAAAATAATAGTGTATATAGTACCAAGTTCTGCATTCTCTCCTTCTTCCCACTGGGAATGGAAACGACTTCCATGGGTGTAGGCTTCAGTCCTTTGCTGTCCTCCAGGCACGTATGCAACAGAATGACTTTAATTAATCAGCTTTCCTGCCCCTGCTTTTTCAAGAGCCACATTCTTCTGGTAGCCTGGAGCCTTCTTCATTTCCAGGTTAAAAGTAGTCTGTTTACAGTCAAGTGTTGCTACCCAGTTGGTTCTTGTTTGCATCTTCCCCTGTCTGTGTACAGACAACAAATTTATTCATGCTCTACCTGTCTTTGCTGGCATACAGACGACAAGGTCTTTCAGTTTCTCCTTCTCAGATAGGATGAAAAATGGAGAAACTCATAGCTGCCATTTCTTCTGCCTAATCTCTTGAACAAGCTTGAATTGACCTGCCTTAAGTATGTGCAGCCGGAACTGTGCAAAGTATCCCAGGTGAAATCTCACTTGAGGCATGTGTTATCTCTACTGGGAGACAGATCATCAGATAAATCCTGCACGATCTCCAATCTTCTCATCTTTATGTCATCCTCACGGATTTCATATTGTCCTTTTTTTCCCCAGAGAACGGGAGCCCTTTGTGGTAATACCTGAGGCTGCTTCCAGTGCTTAGATAGGAAAACACCCATTCATATGTGTTAGGAGATGATCCTGCTTCAGTAAAATTAGAATTTGCAATCTGGACTCTTGAGGGCGCTAGGCAAGCCGAAATCTATCTGCTACTGAAGCTGTTATTTCACTGACTTGTTTATTCAGAATACTTTCTCCTAGTTGCATGTTTTGATTCTTTCCATTATACCAGTTGGCTTGTTGCTTCCTTCTCTCCTCCCCTCTCCTGCTTTATTTTTTTCTTCATTATCAACCTCTGTAGAAATGCTATCTGCAACTTCTGTAAGGTAGGGAGATTTTCAAAGAGAGTCTTAAGATCAATGTTGGCTCAGCACAAGTTTAATTTAGAACATGTGACGGGGCTGACTCACACAGTGCTATTCATGCCACCCATCCCTGATTTGGAACAAGCCTAGTAGTTTAGTTATGACCTGAAAATGTCTGAAGCCAAATTAAATATAGCACTTTAAAAATATTTATAATGTTAAGAATGGTTATAAACACCTCCAGAGTCCCTCAAGTGATGCACAGGTTCACAATGGCTACATTCCTGTCTGAAGCCTACACTGAACACTTACTTCACAACACCTGGACCTCTCTGCACAATGCAGTCATGCTCATGTAAAATGACTGAGCTTGACACGCTTCTCCCAGGTTGCCTCAAAAGATTGCCTTTGAAGGAATACACCAAAGAGCAGAAGTATTCTCTGATCTAAAAGAGGCTTTGCTGAGATTAGATTTTCTCAGCGCTCCAACATCTTTATCTCTGACCTTGCAGGTAAGAAAACATCACTGGTCAGCTACAGCAATGAGACCTCTATGGCAGGCAGGATGAACAGGCATGTGAGGAACGCCGGCAATGTTATTCTCGTCTGTGATCCAGAAATTGGCTTTAAGACTTAGTGAGAGAATAATCACCCTGATCTCCATTTGCAACATCTTTAAAAAAAAACACACCAGTGAGGACAGTGGGCATGTGCCATGTGCCATCAGACACCAGCATGCAGGGAGAAAAATTTCACTGCTTCTCCTACACAGCATCGTGCTGAGCAGGAATTCAAAACAAGCCACTGGGGTGAGGAGGAGAGGGAGCCGCAGGTCACCGGCAGTGGCAGAGCAGCCACAGCCATGTCTCACCAGCACTGCGACATGCCTGCTTCTAGAGAAAAAGTCTCTGAACCAGACTGACCCGGAGCTGGCCCTGACACAGTGGGATGTGAAAGGAGGAGTACAGATAGCTGGGCAGCACGTTCCCTGGTGCCGCAACCGCATATTTGGAGGAAGAAGAAGAAACGAGCATGGACCCTTTGCTAGATAAAGTCTTGCAGCTTTTCAAAGCTCACATTCTTCACTTGAAGCCTGACTGCCTCATATGAGATAAATACCTGTGCACGAGCTTCACTCAGGCCTAAATTTGAAGCCCACAAACATCAAAAAGATTTGAAGTTAAGCATTTCTCTTGCTGAACCGTGCCTCTTGTTTACAGTGAAGGAATCTGCTGGGGCGGGCGGTGGGCTGCTTGCCTGCAAACAGCAATGGGACGTACTCAGGAGGCAGCCCCTAGACAGGCATAGAAGAGGAAAAGTAGAGAGGACAGAAGGGAAGCAGATATTTGAAGATTACAGGCTACTCTGGAGTAAAAAAGGGCAGCGAAGGAGTGGCAGGGTGAGGAGGAGGAGGAGGGTCAGGAGCTGTCCAGGGCCACAGACCACAGCAGCGCACAGGAGGCCTCAACCTAGGGCTGAAACCAAATCCCCAGTTTTAAATAAATATGCATAAGCAAAGAGCCAAAAAAAGACAGTAAAAGATGAGATCGATGATGCTTGATCCTTTTGGGTTCAGGTTGGCAGGCTGCAGGCACCAGACTGTTGGCTATGGAGCTGCATCAGTGTGCTGCCATGCAGGGATTCAGTGGAAGGGGAAAAAAGGGAGTGAATTGTGCACAGTTCCCTATTTTTATAGCCTGTTTCTCTCTTTCTCAATGGGATGTTTTCTTTCTTTCACAAAGGAATCACAAAACAAAGGGATATACACAGAAGATTTGAGGTTATAGAATCTTATCTGGCCAAAACAAAAAGAAGAAAAGTGTAGAGGTATTTGATGCTAAATGTCATGAGACTACAGAGGCACTGTTCTTTACAGAAAGCAAATGAGAGATGCTCATGCTTGTAGTTGCTTTTGAAACCAACTCCCAGAAGTTGCAATAATAACCTCTTACAAAACAGCTACTAATCTTTTTTTTGTAACCGTTCCAAGCTGTCTGTGCATCCCTCACCCCTATGCTGCGTCAACAGCAAAGTGAAACAGTGCTTAGGATCCCTAATGCTATAAGTGTGTTAAGAGTTAAAAAAAAAATAATTCAAATACCCTTTGTTCTTCTGGCTGCAGACATAATCACCTCTCTGTCCAGCCAATTTGCTTATTTCTTGCCATAGCACTCCATACTCAGAGTTCTCAAGAGATAAGGCAAACTCATCTAGAAATCACTGTATTCATATCTAATGGTTTCAGGTGCCGCTACTATTCTTATCTGCTCTTGAAAAAAGGTCAAGGATATTAGTGAGTCATGTTTTTTCCTCCATTTATTCCTACAGTTCAGCGCAGGTTATTCTTTATCGCCAGCTGGACGAGTATTACTTTAACATTCTTCTTGGTGCTGGTCATAGAGAACCTGATTGCCTTCTCGTTAAGCTAAATTTACACTGGTATGCCTCCTTTGTCTAGTTTAGACTTCCAGAGGGATAAGGGAGGAAAAAAGATCTAGTTCATTATTCAGCAAGATATCAGTGATGAAATTACGGCCTGCAGCCGCTTTGTCTGTAAGCATCTCAGCTTTTCTAATGCAGTGAAAAGCTTCCATGACCTGAGACAGGCATTTGCTGGACATTGGGACCTCTGGGATGTGCTGGTACTTCTGAAGCCAAAATTGTCAGGCTTTTTCCTTGCAGGCAGATTCCCCCTTGATCTGAACCTCTCTCTCTACTATTCATTTCCCCTTTCAAATCAGTGGATGCACACAGAATACAGCAGGGTCCACATCTGTGGATAACTGCAAGCGCAACTGAACCCTTGGAGCTCAAGTCACAAATATGCAACTTAACACGAGGTTTCCTTGACGAAGTCCCAAGGCAATGATTGTGCCTTTGCTAGCTATTTTCTCCTCAGTGATGCAACCACCCACAATGCGGCAGGAACTTGCAGCTGACAAAAAAGGCATGCCGTGATTTAGAAAAGCTAGCCCACAACTATACCGGCCTTTTCCGGACAGTGATTCAAAGCTCACCAACAGGTCAAGCCTACAATAAGAAAATGTCAAACAGACTACCTGCTGTGATTTCTCATAAATTTATTAAAGAGAGAAACGTTGGTCTCTGCACAGTATTAGCAGAAAAAAGCACACTACTTATATATTAGATCCAGAAGGCATTGCTGACGAAAGCTCTTCCCAAGACTATTACAATGCTGGAGCATGTCCTAACCAGTAGACCGTTGACTGCATCTCAGAAAGCTCACACAAGAACAAGACGGTGAATGCTGAAAGGTCGTCATGCTTTCATGCTTTGAAATAAAACACTCTGAAGCAAAATGACTGCCCACAAGTATATAAAGAACAGTGGTGCAGTGATCAGGAGCGCTCTCAAGGTCGCATTTTGAAAAGATGAAATTCATGTACAGAACCATCAATTCAAAAATTAAATGGCATTGGCACATGCGACCACCACAACGGCATGTAACCAGGGGCAGCTCAAACTACAAGGGACACATCAGCTGCATGTGCAATTACCTAAGTAGCTCCATGCACAGCTCTTGTCCTTATTTCCTTAATCATTTTGCCTTGTGTATAAGCCAGGAAGAAATCACGACAGTACTTCAGCACCACTCGGTGTGTAATTCTCCTATAAAGGCAGTCTCCTGATCATGACACACTACATACCTGTGCATGTGCATGGGTGCACCTTTGGTATTAGACAAGTACTTGAGAAATATATTTACCTGTGGCAAACAGAAAGCTTTTTGTGGACAACTACCTTTGGTGTCATAAGGATCTGAAAATTGTTTTGTGGTTTGGACTTCCCTTCTCTTTTAAAACAAATGCTTAAGATTGGAAATCATTATCCCCCAACATAAACACAGGGGAAGCTGACAGTGCTGTCATACTAAATTTGGAGCCCCACATTACCAGTTGTTTTGTACTGCTGAAGTGCAGAGAAAAATGTCTCCATGACTGTACAAAGCCAAGGACAAGTGGGGTTATTCTGACAGGCTTCAGAAAACCATGAGCAAGAGAGGGCAAAAATTAAAATTTAATAAAGAGGATTGTCCAAATATTCAGATCATATGATTTATTCCCCACCACCACAGGCCATGCAAATGGGGAAAACCAGCTACCCTTCCAAGTATATCACCTGGTATGTCAACTTCTGCCGGGCAGAGTTGGTGGCCAGTTTGAACTCATCTGCTCAGCTGGCCTCTTGGGCTCAGTGGGTTGCAAATAATCCTAGCATTCAAAGTCATCTCCAGAATGCTGTGGTGGAGAAGGAAGTGGGATGGACTGATGGACTAAGTTACCAAAGCTAATAACAGGATGAGGGCAAAACGGATGGACTCCCTGGTGGCAATTAGGGTGAGGAGCTGCACTGCAGGCTCCAGCCTGGTGACAAAGCCATGCAGACGTCTGTGTAACTAAACCGCTCCAGCACCCACAGGACAACCAAGCAAAGAAAAGGACCCACAGAACCAAACTAGAAAGACAGTAAGGGCGCAGGGCTGGGTGTTCATTTTACGGCACTGCAGGACCTGAAACATCTCCTGTGCTTGCTGAGTCTCACCTCAAGGCAGCTATGCCTTTAAACCCTTTCAAAAACTCAGCAAGCCTCCAGTTTAAAAGCAGATTCAAGATCTCCCTTACTTCTGTGATGAAGACATCTCAACACTCCACTTCTCTCGTACTGGAAAGATCCCTGTATTTTGATAAGCTCATTTTGTTTGGATTTTTCTTCCTCAGCTCTTTGGGGGAGACCCCAGCGCTGCCCATTGCTCACCCAGGCAGGAAAGGGCATGCCGCTTCTGTTACGTGTTCTAAAATGAACAAGACAGGGGTTTCACAGTCAATACTTTTATTAACAAGATAACTTTGGTTTCTCTCCCTCACAAGTGCTCTCTGCATGCTGAGCCTGGGAGGCGTCATGTGAAAAACAGAAGCCTATAAGACAAGTGTATCACGATCACTAATCAGTAGTAGAAATTCTGCATCTCTGAGCTGCAGTTTTGGTGTATTTTACTTTAGTATGTACAATTTAATAGGAAGAGGCTATGCTAACAGTCCATTACTACATTACCCTTCTAGAATGCATTGAGTGTCTTTGAGGAGTATGTGGCTGCCAAGCTGCTCGTTTCCCTCACCAGAAGACATGGTCTTCAGGTTTGACCCGCCAAGTACAGCCCTTTACAGTGACCACAACACTCTTTGCACTCAGTGACTCACTGATTTTGAGCCTATGTAAAACACCACCACAACCTAACAGCATCTAAAGCACAGCACTCTTCATGTCACGTTTTAGAAGGAAGTAAGTGTGAGAGGGAGCAAATCCTGCTTTTTCCTTGGAAAATCATCTGGAAACCTCTGCAGTCTAAACTGTGTTTAACTGCCCCAATCTCTCTCATTGCTCCTGGCCACATTCTCCTCCATGGCAGTGACCTAGCTAACCCCGTTTCCTCTCCTTCATGACCACACTGCAGTTCATACAACTGCAGGTGGTTATCAAATTCCTTTTTTCATCCAAACTACAAATGCTTCATTTCTATAATTTTTCCTCTTATGTAACTGACATTTTTCCCCCTCTCACCAGAACTGACAACGTGAAGTGTCTTCCTTGCCCTGTAATGCTGCTAACTATTCATTTTCTTTTCAAATAGGCTAAATGCTTTTTAATTGGTAAGATGCTGACGGAGGAAACGGTAACAATGGACTTACTTGTGCAAGAATCTGTCTTTCATCTGCAGGACAGCAGATTTGAGATCAAAGGCTGCCCAGTTCTTGGAGCACGCTGGTATGTTGGGGCAAGGAAAGTCTTTGCAATGAGGCGGGAGCTGCTGGAGATGGATCGGAGCTACCTCACCTTATCTGGCCATGGCTGCGGAACAGCAGCTGCTGGTCATGGACAGAGAGTTTGTGAAAATAAGATATTGGTCACCAATACACAGCAGAATGAAAGTGGGGTAACATGCTGTGGGTACGAAGTGAACAGCAAAAAGAATCTGATAAAATCTAAATATAAATCCTGCATTTCAGGGACGTAAATGTCAAATAGTGCCATTAAAAAAAACAGGGCAAGAACCATGGGTGCAGCGTGCTTGCACCGCTTACACCTACACACAATGACTACTGGCTCAATGAAGGAAAAACATCAGTCCCAGCTGGCATGCGTCAATGCTTTCTTCGGCCAGAGGAGGTCAAAGCTGTGCAGACACAGATCTAAGGCCAGCACACGAAAGCTCAGTTATGGCCTGCGTCTGACTTCATTCACTAATTTAAGTACGAAACACAGGTAAGAAGCCAAGAAGACAGACTGTCTCCTTGCCAAAAGCCTTTCAAATGCATTTGTCAGCAAATGTGCTAGCATGTGCTTTGGTGCAGTGAGCTTTCAGCCCCACAGAACCCTGTACCTTAGGGAATATTTACAAAGAGTCAGACACAAGTAACTAAAAAAACGTAAACACAAATATGCTCTCAAGCTTGTATGGATGTCGGTTTTCTCTGCCTCTCCACTGGAAAATTTTCTGGGGTCTGAAAATTAAAAAAGGTTGGAAACAATTGCCTTAGTGATCTAACAGCAATGCAAAAAACCTATGTGAAGGAAATCTCTTGAAAACAAGTTGCGTCTTGCAGTTTATTTGCTTCTCACACTAGAAGCTGAACTCTTGCTGAACCCCTACATCAGTAAAGCAAAGTGGGCATGCTAGGCAACAGTGACCACCCTTTCTCCAACAGTAACACTCCAGCCAAATCAGAAACAGTGACTTTTTGCATCATCTTGGGGAAAATAATTCAATTGGCACACGAGATTTCATGCCATTGTAGCATTTAATTTTTAACAAACTGCACTTAACTCTACAGTATTTTTCCTTTGTCCTTTTCTAGAATGCTCTTGAAAAGGTCATGGAGATCAATGTAAGTAACAATGCTGTACTTCAGCCCTCTTTAGAACCAAACACATGTTGACACCTGGAATTATTCTTAATTAATGTTTCATGCAGGCACTTTTATTCTGCACTACATCAGAAAGGAACTAATCAAGAAAAACTGCATATCCAGACAAATTCTAAAGCAGGGTCGCAAAGTTCTGTGCAAAATCTGAAAGCGAAGTGATACCAGAGGAGACAGAAGATGGAGAACTGCAGAGCTTTGCTGTCTCAAACACTGAAGTCCATGGGTTATTTAGGTCTCTTGTTCTTACAGCAGCTCTTTTTTTAATTCTCCGGCTAATGGTTACCTGAAAAGGCAGCAGCGGTGTCTAAAACCATAGCTAAGCAATATCACGTCTGCAGAAAATCGAGCAAGTAGAAGGAAGCATACTCTGATGATCTAATTGCATATTAATATTCCTGTTTCCCTCTCCCAAAAATCCACAGGTTTCCATGTACAAATAGGATGAGGTATCACCAGCTAGCTAGATTAGCTTGTTAAAATCTAAGTCATTACAAATTTTCCTGAATTTTTTTTATGAAACACATGTTCTGATATGCCATTTAAATTGGAATTGAGCTCAGCGGTAATATATGTTATTTTAAAACATCACAGATTTCTGAAAGTAGCTACAAAGCAAAATCTGTTTGGAATTGCTCAGTTTTATGCATGGAGGTTTCTGCATGAGCTGGCAGATATATTTAAATTTTCTATTTATACAGCAATTTACATCCATGTTTTACAAACATGAAGGAATAAACTTTGTAACTGCCTTGTGAAACACAGCACTATTTCAGAACTGACGAAACTCACACAAAGAGAGAGATAAATGGCTTGTCTACGATCAAGATAGGAAGTCAATTAATAGCTACAATCTGCACTTGTGGAGCTGGAGCCCTGCATATATGCCTTCTTTGCATATAAAAAGTCACTTATCTTCAAACAGTCATAAGATTGGTCACGTCATATAAGCCTTTGTATACAACCAAGTTCTCCATGCAGCAGCAAAATGAGAGAAGATTAAAAAGAAATCAGTTCAGACCAAATCAAACATGAAATCAGCTTTCTTGCTTTTGTGAAAACGCAACCAAAAGAAACGAACAACAAAACCCCTGAAACAAACCAAATGGTCAGTTCAACTCAAACCCAAAAGTTTTACTTTGGGGGTTTCTCTCCCTGACGCAGTATATGGTAGTTCAAACCCCTTTCAAAATTCCAATTTTGAATCATGTTTTAAAATTAGGCTCAGGGTATTTTCTACTTCAGGCATGCTTAATGGGTATCATCAAGTACAAACTCTGCCAGTCCTTAACAGTCAAGTGCAAGAAAGTCCAGAGAAGTTCCTTACTGCCGAGCTGACACAGCCATGGGGGGTGGGAGGCAATGGGAGTGGGAAGCCGGGATCTGGAGGGTTTTGCGGAGGAAGGAGAGGGTAGGATGTAAAAAGAGAAGGTACTGACAAATGAGGCACAGCACAGATCCTAGCTCTAAGTTACATATTTTACACTATGGCAACATGGAGCACTGCAGGGAATGGACTCCTCATTCGTAGGTTCATTCTCATAATTTCTAGTATCATCTGAAATCTTCAGTGGTGATAGCCCCACTGCTCTTCATAACCTGTTTATTTTGTACCTTACGTGCTATATAATGCAAATATATATTGGTTTAGCTGCCAGGAGTACGTGTCTTTGTTACCTTTAAGAACATTAACGCATTATTGAGATTTGGCTTTCATCTGCAAATGTTTTATGAGTTCTTCGACTTCTTCCCAGATCTCAGCATGAATTGCTTGCTGTGAAACTCCAGCAAATGCTCTGCGTGACTGGTGAATGCAATGCCTGGTATCTAACGCCCACTGCAACTAACGTAGACATATAAGCCGAATTAATCACTCGTGTAGTCTCAAGAATTGTCCATGTGGTCTACAGGGCACTTAGCACTGGCCTGAAAACCCCCAGTGCTTGCCAGACAACTGTTTAGGATCTAAGGCTGTAGGGCTCTGGCTGGCGTGTAAAAGGAAGTAAAGCCACACTGCTTAGAAGAAAGTCTTTGGAGTCAGTATTGGGGTACAAATTCTGAAAATTACTACTTTGGGTGTGTGTGGTTGGGGTTTTGGTCCTTCATATAAGGTCTCACTGGTCTTTCCAGCTGCTTCCCTGACTATTTGGCTTGTGAATCCTGCAGGAGAAATGAATTCCTTCAAAATATCATTTAAAACTTAGAAAAACTTAAAAAAAGCAATTCTGTTGATAGCATACTGTGTACATGTTTGCTTCTTCAACACAACTCCATCTAAATTTAATTTAAAATCTGTTCACATTAATTTAAAACACACAACTAGGGCACTTCCATCAACCCACCATACTAATAATGCAGCTATGGTAATACCATATAGTCACGGTCTATGCCACTTACAAGACCTTGTTAGCCTTCTTGTTTATATGGTACTAAAGTCCTACACGATTTAAACGAGTCCCTGACCTCTCACAACAGCAATAACCAGAGTACTTTGCTCTCATACAGCACCTTTCATCTCTGAGGGCTTCCGACACATGAATTTTCATTGCATCCCTCTGACACACAGGTAGGCGTCTAGGCACACTTCAAACGCAGGGGAACTGTGCCACGGGAAGGTTACACAACTTGGCCCAAATCCCCGGGGAACAGCTGGGAATGTGAACTCTCCCAGCGCTTGTTCTGAACGTCCAGACAATAACACTTACCCCCAAAATGAGTTTCATAAAGCATTAATCAAAATGTTTAACCCCCTACTAAGTTTGCAAATGGCATGGGCAGACGATAAGCTCACTAATTCTTTTTGATACGTTATTCATGACTTGTTCTCCTTTCTTGGCAACAATTCTTTTCTTAAGGAAAATAAAACCCCAAACCATTCAAATATAGGAAAAAAACAGGGGGTTTTCAAGCCATTATTGCAAAATAATTTAGAATCCAAGATGTTTAGCACTTCCTTTACAGCTCTCCTGCTTGATCCCAACTTCTACACTGCACGTGAGGAATGGCCATTTCTCTGCAGGACCAGGGCAACCCAGTGACCTCGGGAGAGAGAGGCAGCAGAACACTGCTTGCTTGGTTTTCGTTTCCAAGGACCCGCAAGCTGCTGAACAACATTATGCCTACATACCCAACAGTTACACTGGCAAATAAAACTGCCCAACCAACAGCTAGTGACAGCAATTGAAACATTATAATGATTCAAGGGCTGGCTATAGGATAGCTAGAAAGGGGAAAAAAAACCACCCTCCTACTGTTCCCGTTGATAATTAAGGGACTACTGCAGACCAGGTCCTGAGTTCAAAATGTTGCTCTTCTGCCTGGCCCTTGCCACCCTGAGAGCAGCAGAGAGTTACCAATCACATTTGCAAATTGTATTTAACACTGCCTATGGCTTATTTGGCACTTCTGAGAAAGTTGGTGAACTAATGCGCACCTCAGTTTCCCCCCACTTTATAATAATGCTTGCTAATGCACATGTACCCATACATTACCAATCAGGCCATCACAATATATGTGAGCAGCTCTGAAGCGGTGTTAAAAGGAGAACTGATGTGGGTGGTGATGGATTTTTAAGCATATGGGATAACAATGGTATTATTTGCTGGGTGAATCGTTTGAGGTTGTGTTGAGCTCCGTCACATGGGAGCAGTATATTTATTTTTTTCCAAGCAAGTACCTCCAACAACAATTTTCACAGGAGCTGGGATTTTGAGTTTTAATACAAACTCTGCTCTCCTAAATAAAAACCCTAATTATTGTGAATCTCAGGATACAATGTTGAGAGTCGAATGCTCTAACCAGCAGAATGAAAGGGAGAATCTCTCTTCTGGTGGTAGGTGTTAAGATCTTGGGATGAAAATGCTCTGTTGTGTATATTTGTGTGTGTATGTACCTAGAGAAAAATAAACAAATATATGCATGCACACCCACACACTCACACACATATACATATATATTTCTGAGAAGAAGGAACATTGAGTCAAAACATTTGGGACTATTTTCCCAAAGACCTTACTCTAAGAAGAAAATTTCATAAAAGCTACATAGTACAGTAAATAAATTGTAAGGGAAATAGGTTGCAGAAGAAATTACTGGAAAAGGGTTAGAAATGGTTTATTTTTTTAATCTACCTTTTTTAGTGAGGGCAAAAAATCAATCAGGTATTTGTCCAAGAAGATTTTATGAGATGAACAGATGAGGTTAGCTAACTAAATTGGAACAACTCTGTAATATAGCCTCATCTTATAGTGTTATAGGATTAGGGTCCAAGGGTCAACAGGAGGCTCTTCACTGGCTATAGCCGTTCTGGAAGTGACTGCAGGAGCTGAGCTTGTTAGTTCTTATGAGCATTGCTCCAGCATTTTTTACTTCCTAGAAACTAAATAGACTTGCCTTAGTAAGCATCTCATATGGGGCAATGGTGACAGTCATAAACTATGTTCTGCAAATATTCTCTAGCCTGACTGTAAATTTTCCTTAAAGGAGCAAGGAATCTAGAGACAGCCATGTACCAAGGATCTGCCAATTTCCTAGTGATATTTGGTATTGAATAAAACTATTCAACTCCAGAAAAGTCTCTCAAGGTGAAAAAAAAGTTGAGATGCTCTTTGTTTCTCACTTTTCAATCTCAGACACGTAAAAATATTAGGTTTTGTTAAAAAGGCTATGCTTTGAAGGCTCTGCTTCCAAATACTCTCCCCACTTGAGAGAGCAATGTATGAATACAATGCATAAAAAGGGTTTATGACTCACAGCATTTCTTAAACGCCTCTTCTTCCCTGCTCAGGCAAGGTCCACTGTCTCCCTAATTTTTTACAGTCATCTCTTATTCCTGACCTGTCTCTTCTCCTGTCTCTTTTACAGTATTGTGGGTAACATTACTTCATGCAAATTTTACTTCCCTTATCATTCTTAGAAATCTTTATCTGCAGCGTACATTCACAGCAGGAGGTACGACAGCCTTTTCAGAGCTATCTGTCAGCACACCCATTCTTTTATGTTGATTCCATTCAGCCCTGTTATTAAAATTATTACAATTTTGGAGAGCAGAAACGTGACTGGCTCCGCAAGTCAGTATATTTTCAGCAACACAAGACCAACAACAATGCTCTACAAGTATAAAAAATAACGTTATGCATTATATACAGAAAAATAAAATCCCTATCCTTTTGTCTGTAAGAGGATCTCTTCAGACCTGGAATAACTTTGTCCCTGCCTCAGTTTCCTGATTTCCATATAGGTAAGTCTCCCACTAGGCTGGTAAAAAAAGCACCTTTCCAGCTACCACTCCTGAGCTGGGGTTTTCTGCAGGAGTCTCCCTGCTTGCTAGATTTCCTCCCCTTTCAATTCAGCACCGCCCCAGCTGCCATCTGAGACAGGGGCTAACTCAACTCTCCCAGAAGGCCAATCCTATGACTTGGCTGTCAAATAAAACACATTTTCTGAGATGTTTCGTCCCTAACACTGTCAAAGTTGGTTAGATAAGTGTTTACATGTATCATTCACACTTTAACATCCCTCCCATGTCACTGGTACCTGGCCAGACAGAAGGCCCTTCACTTATAAAATTGCAATCTCTTGCTTGCTAATTTTTGAAATCCTGATCCAGAGCACACTGAAGCCAAGGGGATTGTTTTTTATGGGCTGACACAGATTTTGAATCACGCTGACCTTGTATGAAGCAAACTGTATACATGCACCTGTCATACTCAAGTTTGCTGAGTGAACTGCTTTCAGTTTAACTTCTGCTGTATGTTACTAACATGGCACAGTTATTAGCATTTAAATCACCTTTCTCCTTGTCATTTCTATCTTCAGTTCCCCTCCTCCCCCGAGTATGATTTATAGAAGACTGACTTAGTAGGAAAGTATGTAGTTGTTAGACAAGGATGGAATTGCATTTTTTAGTATCATGGCTTATTTCAATTTAAAGGACTACAGAGCAAAATGTGATTAACACAGCCATGACAAACATATGATTAATGTTAGCCATTTTTCCCCACTGTAATATTTTTCTTTTCACTTTCTCCTTTACAAATGGGTGAAAGTAACCACTAATTTTCTAGTATCTTTGCTCAAGGAGCATCAGAGCAAGTGCCTATTCAGCCTAGAAAACAAGAGCTTCTCAGCCAAACCGAGTGACTTACGACATGGGTAAAGGGTATTTGAGATGCAGTACTTACTCTGGCTGCCCAACTTAACACTCATGAATAACTGTTAGTGTATACTGTCCTACTAAAATTCATAGAATCATAGAATGGTTTGGGTTGGAAGCGACCTTAAAGATCATCTAGCTCCAACCCCCCTGCCATGGACAGGGACACCTCCCACTAGAGCAGGTTGCTCAAAGCCCCATCCAGCCTGGCCTTAAACACTTCCAGGGATGGGGCATCCACAACTTCTCTGGGCAACCTGTTCCAGTGCCTCACCACCGTTATAGTGAAGAGTTTCTTCCTAGTATCTAATCTAAATTTAGCCTCTTTCTGTTTAAAGCCATTCCCCCTTGTCCTATCACTACATGCCCTTGTAAAAAGTCCCTCTCTAGCTCTCTTGTAGGCCTTCTTTAGGTACTCGAGAGCTGCTAGAAGGTCTCCCCGGAGTGTCCTCCCCTCCAGGCCGAATAACCCCAACTCCCTCAGCCTGTCCTCATAGGAGAGGTGCTCCAGCCCTCCCATCACCTTTCCTGGCCCTCCTCTGGACCTGCTCCCACAGATAACCTAAATATAATGCAAAACGTAATGGCAGGCCCTATACAGTGCAGGGATGCTGCGGGGGAGCCCGGAGGCGGGGGGGGCGGCAGCGGTGCCCCTCGGCATCGCGACCGCTCCCCCGCCGTCTCCTGCCCGCCTCCGGGCTCCCCCGCCGCGCTGCACTGCGCTAGGGGCTGCTGCACCTGAGCCGCCCCCTGTCAGCGCTCCTTTGGGGCGGATGGAAATAAACCAAACCCGACCCCCGGCGAAGGCATGATGTAATTTCACATTATATAATCCTAAAAAAAATTTTATATATATATATATATGGGAAGAGGGGGGAAAAACGGGGCCGGCGCGGCCCCTCCTTCCCCTTTACCCGCTGACGCGCCGAGCCCCGGAGGGTCCCCGCGTCCCCCCCCCGTCCCCCCGCTTTCCTCCCCCGCCGCCTTTACCTGCTCCCCGAAGTCGATGGCGATGTTGGTGATGCCGAGAGGGACCAGGAAGCGGATCAGGGGCCAGTAGTTGGTGAGGGCTGGAAATTTCACCATAGTCCCAGCTGCGCGGTGACCCCCAGCGCATCTGCCGCGGGAGGACGGCGGCGGGGGGGAAGGATGAAAGGGCAAAGGAGGAGGGTGCGTGCGTGTCCCTCTGCGTGTGTGCGAGCGGGGAGGACGGAGGGAGGCGGGGGGATAAGGGCGAGGAGCAGCAGAGCCCCTTAAAAAATAAAGCAGCCGGGGGGGAGCCGGTCCCTCCCTGCCCGGCGCGGCTCGGCCCTGGCTGGGTGCTGGCTGGGCGGCGGGGCGCGCAGTGCTGCCGCCTCAGCAGGAGACCCGAGAGATCAAGTCCATCCCCGCCGCCCTCCTCCCACACAACAATGATCCGCCGCTGCCGCCGCCGCCGCCGCCGCCGCCGCTGCCGGAAAAAAAAAGAGGAGGGACACCGCCGCCAGCCACTCGTGCGGGCAGCGCTGCCATCCTCGGGGCGCGGGGGACAGGGGAAGGGCCGGGCCGGGGCCTCCCCCCTCGCCCGCCGCCCCGCCTGACGCTCGCCGGC
>KZ505649.1:675968-689571 GCA_002844005.1 Limosa lapponica baueri | reverse complement strand
CGGTGCCGAGGGGCAGCGGGCCGGGCCGGGCCAGGCACCTGTCCGACCGGGTCCCGCTGGGCCCTGTGGGGTTCCCCCCGTGTGCCTGACCCTCGCCCTCCTCACGCAGCCCGGGGAAGGGGAAGGCTTTTCCCGGCGGTGAGCTTCGGGCCCCGTGGAGCTACAGGGAAGGTGGGGGGTCCCCAACGGGGCGTTAGCCAAGGTGTTCTTATGAGGAGAGGCTGAGGGAGCTGGGGTTGTTCAGCCTGGAGAAAAGGAGGCTGAGGGGAGACCTTATCGCTCTCTACAACTACCTGAAAGGAGGCTGTGGAGAGGTGGGGGCCAGTCTCTTCTCCCAAGTAACAAGCGATAGGACAAGAGCAAACAGCCTCAAGTTGCACCAGGGGAGGTTTAAGATGGGTATTAGGAAAAATTTCCTCACAGAAAGGGTTATCAAACATTGGAACAGGCCACCCGGGCAAGTGGTGGAATCGCCATCCCTGGAGGTATTTGAAAGATGGGTAGATATGGTGCTTAGGGACATGGTTGAGTGGTGGGTTTGGCAGTGTTAGGTTAATGGCTGGACTCAATGATCTTAAAGGTCCCTTCCAGCCTACACGATTCTATGATTCCCTGTGTGACCCATCTGGTCAAACACCCAAAATAAATAAATGGTGAAGGTTTGCCAATGCAACTGCAACTGCTTCATTTTTCAAAGTCTCTGCCTGAGTCCTGGACAAGGGAGCGTGTTTGTGGCCCCGAGCTGGCTTGCAGGAGAGTCCTCGCCGGCTAGGAGCACAGGTCGCTCTCTGACCCATGGCCTTGACAGATGGAGAGGCTCTGTCTGCATCAGGGGTGGGGGGAAAGAAGAGACAGAAAATGCCTTCTGAACGTGTTGTAGAAGTTTCTCAACATTTTCAAACTCACAGTGGAGGGTGGGGGTTTTGCTGTAATTGAGTTTCTCTGGGGCATTAAGGTTTGTGGTGGCACCTTCACCTTGCCACTTTCAGTGAGAGTTGGCAAATATTTCAGGAAAGTGGAAGCCCGGTGAGGAGTCAGATGTCTATATCTCATCCTTGGAGGAGCAGTGGACAGCAGAGGGGTAGTGGACAGCCTTCCTCACTCAAAGTCTCCTGCACTAAATGTTCATGTAAACAAGAGCTATTCCACATATTTTGGAGAGTCAACAGGAGGTGAGCTTTAAAAATCCTTGACAGGCAGGTGACAGACAGGCTGTGGGGTGGGGTTGGAGTGGGAGAGCCCCTGATTCCCAGATTGACTTGGCAAAGTCAGCCACAGCTGTTGCTGGAGGTTTTTTGCCTCCTACAGCTGGAGTTTGTCTCACCTAGCAGCCCTTATGCTGGTACAGCCTTCCTTGTGGACATGCAGGACCAAACTCAAACTCTTACGAGCCATGCAAGAGTGTAAACCTGCCTTTGTCCTGTAGATCACTTAAAATGCCATGCTTAAAATGCCATGGGAACAGTGCCCTGGGGATGACGGAGCTGAGCAGTGCAAAGCAGGAGAGGACAATAAACTGAGAAGAGGGGAACAGGAGTTGTTTGTGATTGCCCAAGTGTGTCTTTGAATTGACAACACCAAATCTTCATCATCCTAAGGAAGATCCTCCTCTTCTTCACTTGGCAAATCATACGCCCCTGAAGTATAAACTAGAGGAAATGGAGAGCTCAGGGCCGTAGCACAGCTTGTGGCTGCATCCGTGCAAATGCTGTCTGCTTATCTAGCAGGCTGGTGTTGGAAAGCACACAGTTTTGTGCACAAACAATCTTGTTTTCCAAAGAAACTAAATGGGAAGCTCAGCTCTAGGTATGTGTCTATTCATGTCCAGAATGGTTGGTCCATTGCACAGCTTCAAACTGTGTCCATGACCGGGAATGTTCAGTCTTCAACCAACCAGATTAAAGTTGGACTGAAGTAGAAACCTTCATGTAGATGTAGGGATCTTGGCACCAGCTGCCTTGTCTTACGTGTTCGCTTGCATTGAGCTGCATCATCTGCCAATTTAGACATAGCCCATGTGTATGCTTATGTGTAAGTTACAGAAAATCTGCACTGTTGGTCCCTTTCTTTGAAGCAAGTCTCATGGCTTTTGAAGACAAGGCTGGATATATGTCAAAGCATTAATTCAATATTAAATTCTGTCTTCCTGACTCTGTATTTTGTTTTAGGTAACTGTTTTGCCAGTAACTAGTTTCTTCCTGATAGGACTAGATTTTATTGGCATAGGTCTGAGAACAACTTATAGCTGGTAATATGGAAGAACATTGTTTACAACTCTTTATTTTTACATATTTTCTCAGTAAAGTGTCCCTATTTTGTTTCCGTTTAGAGGAATTAATTTTTTTTAGGGGAAAGAATCATTTAGTGCTGTTCTTGAGTCAGAGAAAAGTAAAAGGGAAGCCCCAAAGCCACTTGTAAATACATGATTTTAACTTGCCATTTGAAATCTCCAGGTGAGCTGATGTTTGAGGACTACCTCCTCTCATTCCTGGCAAAAACAAGCCACCACAAAGTTAAAGCTTCCTGAATCCAAACATTTGAACAGTAAGGATGTGGCTTACAGTACTAACTGTAAAGCATACATAGTGATTAATTACTTTGTCACAAAATTATGCTCAGTCCTGGAAATATTGAGACACCCGAGTAGTTTTAATGAAGTATAAGAGAAGCATATCCATTTGGGGGTTTGTTATGTGTTCATAAGGTAGTTGATACTTTTTAACTCCAGTAGATTATGAATCAAGCCCCTTACATCTGCAATTAATTTCCATCTGATTGGTCACTTGAGAGCTCTGATTAACTTTTTATCTTCCTGCTGGCAAAGCAATAGTACAGGGTTGTGGGTTTTTTTAAGAGTAGTTTACATTTTACTTCCTAACATGTACTGAAATGTTCTGGGCAAATGTTAACCAAAGCGATGCTCTCTTGAGTCCTGTATATTAAAATCATTAAGCTTATCTAATAAAACTGTTAAGCTATTTTTCAGATTTGTCTGTCTGCTTCCCATTCACGTCTGCTGTATATGGGATGAATGTGGTTCTTGTGTGCTTCTCTCTCAGCCCAGGTCATATTTGCTTCTCAAATTCATTACAGAAACAAAATTGTGTTTGGAACCAAAGAGCAAGTATGGTTTCTCACATCTTGAAGTCAGTAGTTTGCTCAGCTGATGAGCTGAGGAAACGGGTCATTTTAGCTGTCTTGGGCAAAAAGCAGTGATTAGTAATCATTTCCTTTCTAGCATATTTTCTGTTACACTACATTTCTTACTCATATACCAAACACTGTCTGTTTGTTTAATGGAATAAAAAAGACACAGAGAGGACATCAGGAAATAATTAGACATTAATCTCTCTGCTCTTGATAGAAAAATGATCTGGTCCAGAAGTATCTCGAGTGGAGGCATCTCACTGGAGAGGTCCAAAAGAATCAAGTACAGTGCTGTAATGTGTTACAGTATAAACAATGAAACATATCATACAATCACATAATCACAGAATGGCAGGGGTTGGAAGGGACCTTCGGAGATCATCTAGTCCAAACCCCCTGACAAAGCAGGGTCACCTAGAGCAGGCTGCACAGGAACGCATCCAGGCGGGTTTTGAATGTCTCCAGAGACGGAGGCTCCACCACCTCTCTGGGCAGCCTGTTCCAGTGTTCTGTCACTCTCAAAGAAGTTTTTCCTCATGTTCAGGTGGAACTTTCTGTGTTCCAGTTTGTGCCGTTGCCCCTTGTCCTGTTGCTGGGCACTGCTGAAAATAGTCTGGCCCCATCCTCTTGATACCCGCCCTTTAGATATTTATAAGCACTGATGAGGTCCCCTCTCAGTCTTCTCCAGGCTAAACAGACCCAGGCCTCTCAGCCTTTCCTCATAAGAGAGGTGCTCCAGGCCCCTGATCATCCTTGTAGCCCTCCGCTGGACTCTCTCCAGTGGTTCCTTCTGTTTCTTGAACTGAGGAGCCCAGAACTGGGCACAGTACTCCAGTATCGGAAAACTACCTTGTGCCTGGTAGCAAAATGTGTCTGTAATTGCTGCTTAAGCAACAGGGTGAAAGTCTGAAGGTGTCCCCAGTAGCAGATCGTATCAGGGCAGGGCACATTAGCTTTACTTACACAGTCAGAAATCCAACATGCAGGTCAGCACATGAGCTTTAACGTGTTAGAGATCCAGTCCTTTCCTGAACTGAAAGCAGGCCCCTCACCACAACTACAAGATGGGAGTCTTGAGAAGACCCTGCTATGGTGCTGCCTTGCTTCAGAAAGATGTCTTTATTTCCTTGTTGAGGTTGCTGCTAATTACCTACTAAAGAAAATGAGTCTTGGGTTGTCTTTTTTTTAAAATCACTGTCCTTGGTCTTTCCATCCCCGGTTGTCTATTTAGCTGTCACCTCTGCTTTTTGGAGCTACTAGCTCTCTTCCAAACCTTATCGTCTATCTAGGATTTTTTTTTATTTTTTTTTTGCTTATAGTCTAGCAATTAGGAAAAACTCATTGTATAAGGAATTCAAACTAGCGGATAACAAAATTTGTGAGCCAGTCGCTCCATAAGAGGACAGGTGAACTGGGTTTCCCAGCCTACAGGATGGCCAATGATTCTGGTGTCTGCATGGCCTTGGGCTGGGAGAGAGAAAATGACAACTGTCTTTTCCTGTCTGCTGACGAAGTAGATGGACGTCTCCCCAGTCATAGTGGGAGGTATCCCTGCCCATGGCTGGTGGGCTGGAACTCGATGATCTTTAAGGTCCCTTCCAACTCTAACCATTCTATGATTCTATGATATTCTGCTGCTACCTTGAGTTATTCTTCCCACTGCAAAGGCAGCCTCTTGCAGGCACAACTTTTAAGTTGAAACTCAGTCTGAGCTCCTTATACAACAATAATTAAAACAATAAGATTGTCATTTGAAAATGTTGTCAAACTATAACTGAATGTTACTGCAGGAATGCTCAGAATGTGGGTCTTGTGCGCTTTGTGGAAAAACACGCATTCATATTTAGTATTGAGGAATACAAAGCAAAAATAATCTACCCACTCACTTTTTTAGGGGACTGGCCAGACACAAAGCTCAGTTGTAAGGAATCTTCGTGGCCCAGCTGAAGGTCTTCTTCTTTCCCTGGGACGCCAGATCTGCCGAAAGCCTGTTCCATGGGGTTAGGAAAAAAAGTACACTCAGCCTCTTCTTTTCCTGCAGGGCAAAGGAGAGCCGTACGCACATTTTCTCTTCCTAGCCATAAACTAAGCCTAGGTCACTGCAATTACTGTGAGTTGTGCAGAAAACCTTCATCTCAAAGGGTTGGTGGAACTCTCCTCGTCACACTCCTCGTGCATCAGCCTTAGGATCCAGGGGCACTATGTTCTTGGGCTGTGTGCTTGGCTGTGACTTCTAGGCTATTGCACTCCGTAACCAGGAAGGCTACAGAAATGCTGCAGGAAAAGTCTGTATGTTTATATAACGTTTTATTCCATGAATGCGTAGAGCTGAATTGGAAAGACCAGAAAACAGCCAAAGGAATTGGAGTTGTCAGTCAGACAAGTGTCCGACTAATCCAATTCCAATTTAGCTACAGGTCTGCATGAAGAATAAAAATGGTCTTTACAATCACCCTGTGCCCCCTCCCTAAGGCTGGTCTGCTCTGGCCAGGCCTGGTCAGTTGGGCTTGCCTGGCCTTGCCTGGCCTGGCCAACTGGGCTTACCTTCAGGCTGGTCTGCTCTGGCCACAGCTGGCTTGTCAAGTTAGATGATAAGGACAGTGGCCCTGCAGGAAGCCCATGTCTTTCTTTTTTGGCTGGCGCAAGTGCACTGGCAGCTTCAGGCAAAGCTGTTTCTCAGCTGATGAAGCAGGAGAAGCTTCCTATTAACGCTTAATAGACCAAGATAAAAAGAATGCTGGATTTCAGTGGCACAAGGAGACCTCGGTTAGTCAGAAGTGCCTGACTCATTTTCCAGGTGAGAATCTAAGAGCTGTCTTTGGTTGCCTGCAGCAGGGGACCAGTCCAGGACATGCCCTCTGCCACAGGCCATCCAGGAGCATTTTTGGATCTTCACCCCCCCATCTTCACAACGGTGTCTGCTCCTTCCCTCACTCCAGCTCATGGCTGGGGGTAATTCCAGCCGTATGCACATTGTGTGATCCTGGAATTGATAGCCTGATTTGTCTCTTGGGGTTGTGTTCTGAGTCCAAAACTGTATCTCCTTCTTCTTCTGAGGCCACATGGGGCATGTGACGGCAGCAGCTCCGAAGGGAGGGAGTTGGTGGGAGCAGCTGGTCTCCGGCTGCTGGCAGGGAGACAGTGATGCCCAACTGCAGGTCCACGCACTAAGGCGATGCTGTGCCATTTCTTTGCAGATTAATCCCAACAGCTCCTTCCTCAAGTGTTGGAGTTGCGTGAATGTGAATGCCGCATTGCAGGAGGCTAACTGGACCAGGCTCTGCCCGAAGTCAAAGATTTCTCTCCTTTAAGTGCTTGTAGCGTGGCATCTGTCACCCTGAGGGACTTGAGCGCTTATGAACCTTATGTGCTGCAGAGGGGGTTGCATTGTCCTCACATCAGGCCTGAGGCTCCGGCATTGTTTCATGATCAGAGGGAGAGAAGCTTTCTCATCATCAAAGCAAACATATACAAATGTTGCATTTCCTCAGCATGGGAAAAATTAAGTCTTTAAACACCAGGGGTTTTTTATGTTGTGTGTAGGATTTTTACCCCCCATCATGTCTAAATTTCCTTTCTTTAATTATTATAGCATATGCATTCAAATGTCTTGAAAGAAATGCAATTAATAATTTAAAATATTTTCCAAAACTTATTTCTAGTTAATAAATTTAAATGCATTTATGTTCTTAATAAGCTTAGATTTGCCTGGAATTCGGAATTCATTTTTATGTACATTTGGCATCTTTGCTCCAAGCGTTAGAACATATTAGGACTTTCTGCAGCCTGTTTGCTTCTCACTAAAAATTCTACATGTAATATCACTTGCTGTGCTAAATATGAAATGTAGCAAGCACACAACCTTACCAATAATGTGACGTTGCAAAGGTCAATCTTTATGGCTTTGTGTATCCTTGAAACTGCAATCGATATTAGACTTTAGCTGCCTGCAGAGATAATTGGTGCAGTTGAACACCATTTAACTAAAACTTGTAGGAAGTGGTGCTGAATTTGTGTTCCAAACTCTCACATTCTATGTCCTTTTAAGATGTTGAGCTCAGTAATTAGATTAATTGCTGAGACTATGTTTAAATATTTCAGAAATATGTGTTTATGAGCTTGCGATACTTAATCCTCTCCAGTTTTCTTTAGAAGGGGGTCAGTCTGACCTAAATATCTGTCTTGCCAAATAGGGCTCCTGTGTTATTGCAGCAATCATAAAAATAGCCTCTGTATAGTACCTGTAGTAGAGTAATGGGAAATCTAATGTATTTGTGAAAAGACGGTAATATGCAAATGCATAAGCATTATTTATTGGTGCTTGTATGACTGAAAATGCTATAGTATAAGCATGCCTAAAGCCAGTATTCCCAGGGTACTCTAGAACTTAAAAGTAGTAGTAAGTTTTATCTTTAAAATGTACAGTGCTGTTCTTTGGCACCTTAAGACACTGGTACTGTCTGTTCATCTAACTATAATATTTGCTAAAATTCTCTTATTTTAGAGAAATGAGATTTTGTTCTTAACTTCTTTTTACCCACTGGGAGCTATTAAGAAGTATTTGCTTTTTGGAATGAGCATTCTGTACTTTTATGATAAGGATGTTATTCAAGAGGATAGAGGATACAAGGAAATGTTAAGATGCCAGGGCAGACAATTTATGAGACTATACAAAACCAGTTTTCAACAGTTTCATTGCCCTTGCTTCCTGTCAGACCTGAAGTACTTTAGAAATCTGAGTTGCCCTTGTGATCTGTGCTGCAATACCAGAGTCACCAAGGGCAAGAAATGCCCCTATTTTACATATGGGCAAACCAGAGGGAAACAAATGGCTTATGCAGGTTAGGCAGGGGGACACGTATCCCAGCCCTGCAACCGACTCTTTTGCATCTTCTGATTTATTCAAGTTTTTCTGCTGAACCTAAATGAAGAAAAAAAAACGAAAAAAATTGGTTCACAGACAGGGAGTCACGGAATCATGGAATTGTCAGAGTTGGAAGGGACCTCTAGAGATCATCTAGTCCAACTCCCCTGCTAAAGCAGGATTGCCTAGAGCACATTACTCAGGACTGCATTAAGGCGGGTCTTGAAAATCTCCAGAGAAAGGGACTCCATGACCTCCCTGGGCAGCCTCTTCCAGTGCTCCGGAAGCAGGTACCCTCACCGTAAAGAAGTTTTTCCTTGTATTTGAATGGAACTTCCTATGTTCCAGCTTGTGCCCGTTGCCCCTCGTCCTATCGCTGGATACCACTGAAAAGAGTCCGGCTCCATCATCCTTCAACCCACCCTTTAGATACTTGTAAACATAGATAAGGTCTCCCCTCAGCCTTCTCTTCTCCAGGCTAAAGAGCCCCAGCTCTTTGAGCCTTTCCTCATACGGGAGGTGCTCCAATCCCTTAATCATCTTAGTTGCCCTATGTTGGACTCTCTCCAGTAGTTCCCTGTCTCTCTTGAACTGGGGAGCCCAGAACTGGACGCAGTATTCCAGTTGTGGCCTCACCAGTGCAGAGTAGAGGGGGAGAATGACCTCCGCCGACCTACTGGCCACACTCTTCCCTATGCAGCCCAGGTTTCCATTGGTCCTCTTGGCCACAAGGGCACATTGCTGGTTCATGGAAAGTTTGCTATCCACTAGGACTCCCAGATCCTTCTCCTCAGTAGTGGTTTCCAGAAGATCCACCCCTAACCTATATTGGTCTAATCTGCCTAGTTAGTTTATAAGTATTTAGAGAACAATCGGGACTTTAAAGCCAAATATAGTCTGTTATTTGTGTGTGGATGATGTCCTTATCGAAGGTCTCAGACATTTATTGTTCTTTTCTATCTTTTCTAGATAAAGTTGTATCATTGTCTTCTCTTACAAAGAGCCATCTTCATCTGAAAGTTGAAAATACTTCCTCCAAGGCCTGGACATTTTGGATTCTTAAAAAAGAAAAAGCAGCCTATGGAATTGCTAGAAGAATGTAAGCTGCTCTCACAACCTAATTAGTATCGTACACGACTTTTCAAAATGCTTACACCTGAAAAATGGATTGGCCCTTGATCATGTCTCTCTGTCCCTGCAAGATGTTCATCTCTTCTAATAAGGGAGGGATTGATATTGGATAATTGAAGGAAGTCTTTTCAATTTTCATTCCATGGTTAGAGAGACAAAGTCAATATTGGCCTATCCAAATGAAGGCAGTTGGTGGATTGATGAAAAATACATGGTAAAAATCTAAAAGCTATTCAACTCCGGCAATACAAAAATTCCTCTTTTTATACTATTTCTAACTACCCAAAAAGGCAGGATGGTCAGATCCTCTGAAAAAGGAAGTAGTGATGGAAAGATGAAAAAGAATTCAATTTGCGTGGCCCTTCAATATTGGAGTTGCTTAGTAGTCAATACATTTCAGCAGAATATCTCTCAGTGATAAAATTCGTTATTTTGATCAAATGCATTCCCACATATAAAGATGAGTTTGAGGTTTAAAAAAATCTCAAGTACTTTCTTGCACTTACATTCAAATCTGGCACCTGTAAGCCTGTTAAAGGAATATAGAAATCTTTTTTTTTTATTTCACAAAGGTTGCTGAATAACATAACTATTGGCATTTTTTCCTTCTCCCAAAAATTTTTGCTGTTGTGTTTTTCTCTAGTTTCAAAACAATATTACAGACAGAAGGGACTAGGCACAGTACTGGCTGTCATTTGCATGTGGACATGAAATATCTTAGGTGAGATTCTCTCAAAATCCCTCTGCTTTCCCTTCTGGAGATTTCATTAACAGGATTCACATTCCTTCCACATGGAAAATTACAGGTTTTGAGTTAGGTTATCAAACTTCTCAATTGTTTGCTTAATTTTTGAATGCAGTGCAATCAATTTGCTAATCCCCTCAGACTCCAGATTTATACTTATGGTCTAAACCAGGTGTATTTGTATGTGGATATAGTCAAAGAATTGTTTCTTGCATGTGGGTAGAATGAGACTCTATTAGCTGAACCACATAGTGCTAAGACAAGCCTTAAAGAAGAGCACATGAGCGTAGTCGTTTCTGCATATGGGAATTCAGATTAACATGTTTTTATTTTAAATTGCAAGAATGATGCGTCATATCCAATGGAATAAAACAGAATAGACCTACTCAGTTACTACTGAAAGTAAAAATTGTGTGCTGAATGGATTCCTCACTAAAACTGTTGTTGTCTCAGTTGGTGATGAACCACAAGGAATTTGGTGCAGACAAGCTCCAGACTAAGCAATGTATTCACCAGCTGATCGCCAAATTTTCCTTTCCTTTCTTTTCTAGAAAAGAGCCTTCCAGCAACAAAGAAATACCTTGAGAAGAACTGCATTAGGCCTAGAACAGTCTTGAACAAAGACTGTTTTGATGTATAAAACCCCGTAGTGGTAATCAGTCTCCCTCACACCCAAAACACATCACAGTCACTGTTTAAAGTACTACAATATGACATAAACTCCGGGAATCAGAGCTCCTCCAACCAGAATTAACAAAATAGAGCTGCCAAGGCCTAGTGTAGAAAAGGGTGGTTCCAGCTTCCCTAGCTCTGCAGGTATGAGGGAGGAAGAAAGAGGGGGAGGCCTGTTGTCCTGTTTTGGTCATGCACTGCTTTTTCTGACGTCTCAGAATCTCTTAGCTTCCACCTGAAGCCAGGTCAGGGCTTCCACCTGTGAAAGTGAAGCATAGGCTTTTCTCCATCCTCTATCCGGCAGCCACGCCATGGATTGGTGGGAAAAGCATCCGGAAGGAGGTAATAGAGAAACCACGTGTGTTGGAGTGGGCTTGGTGTGTTTTGAGAAACCCTTGTTATGGAAAGGGGCTGGCCCTCTCTTGCAGCTTGACAGCTGGATCAAGCTGGCCAGACGCATCCCACCCTGCGACACCAGAGAGCTGCAGAGAAAGCAAACACTCTGCTCCGGGTGCAGGGGAGCTGGGATCTGCTGGAAGTGGTGTGTGGGGAGCAGGCAGGGAGTCAAAGCGAGCCTCACACTTGGAGCAGGACTTGTTGGGTCAGTGGCAATGACAGCATAGGGCTAACTCATCTTCTGCCTCTGCGGGTGGAGCTCGGTGGTCAAACCAGCCTGTGCTGGGCTTCCTTGTTTCTGCTTTAGGAGGTATTGGTCTAATGGGCTGTGAACTTACAGGTTGACACCAGGGTAAATCTTTGATTTTCCCCAAAGGCTCTGGGGTCTGGGAGCTGAAGCTGAGTAGGTCATGAGGCTTAAGGCATGATACGTGGAAAGGCTGGGGCAGTGTATCGGCAGCATCTCACAGGGATGCAGGGGAAGTCAGTCATTTGTGGGCATCTCTTCAAGAACATGTGAGAGCATGTGCAGTGGGTCAGGCTTGCTTTGGTGGTGGGTAATGGCTTGGGACTTTGCTGTTTAAGATCAGCCCTGCTGAGAAGAACAGATGTAAATCTGCTGAAGGAAGGTGTGGTGCTTGCTGTAGTCTGCAGTTTGAAATGGTAGAGTTTTGTTGGTCGTTGGGAAAGTTTTTTTTTCTCCTTGTTCGTTAAAGGACAAGAAAAGACTCCAGGTATAAGGTTACCTGTTTTGAAATACAGATTCTGTGAGGATGATATATGCCCTCAGTCTCTTGACAAAGGAGCTGTACAGCACCTCAGGGGTTGCTGTAAGGAACAGCCAGCAGTGACTGCAGCTAGCAAGGATGGCAGTTGATCAGTACAGGTAGCAGATGCCCCAGGAACCAATGTTTAGTGCCTGAATCGGCCTGAACAGAGGCTTCTCTTCCCAGACGGACTAGTTGGTGGAATCCTCAAACCCAAATAACCATCAAAGGCAACAGATTACTTCCTTTTCACCTGAGATCTGCTGAGTCTGATCTCCCTCAGCATGGTCCCACCAGAAGAGGGAATACCTTTCTAGCCACTCAGCATGGTCAGAAGCAGACTAGGTCAGGACTTTTGCCAATGTACTCTGAAGGATGTCAGTCTGTCTCATCTGCTGTTATTTTTTCCGGTTTTTCCAAGTTTGTGTTTTCTCAATAAAATTTGGATTTCCTGCAAGGAGGAAGCTATTAGTCATTTCTGAATGCCCAGACAATAGCATTTCATTTGTCAGATACTCTTACAATCCCCAGATGCCTAACTGCTGATCTTTGGAGAACTCGGAAGATCTTCTGAGATTTTTTCTCCTCTGGCAAAAATTACTTGAAAGTGGTCAGATGGCTTAACAAGTGTCAGGCAAGGACAAATGAATGGACTGGCAAACAGCAGAGTGGCAGACTGCCTCAAGTGCTTAGGAAACACTTGTTCATGCTAAATATGACCTGTCATAACTGTGCCTTGAGCCTGAAAGTTTTATTGGTCCATAAAAAGGAAAAAAGGAGATAAAGTGTCTTTTTTTTATTATTTTTATCAGATATTTTATGTCTACTTATTAACTTATGCAAAAACCATTGTCAGATTTAGGTTGAGTATTTGTAAAGGTGTAATGGATCCCTATGACCTATTAATGCAGATAAAAGGCATATCTCTAAGACCTATTAGTGCAGATAAAAGTCTTGTAGGAGAAAAACCCCACGAACATTGTTTGGCTGACATGAAGCCCTGGGAATACAAAGTTAGAATCAGTGCTATTTGCCTAAAGATTAATCTCCCTGTTAAGTTTAAGGATTCTTTGATTCATAGCATGCCAACTGTCCAAACACTTTCTTTTAACTCAGGGCTTCGGTAGTGGAAGATGCTACAAATACCGTGAGGTAATTTTCCAGCCCCAGGTTCCTGCCGTGAGAGCTTCCAGCTCTGGGTAGAGCTCCTGGGTGTTCACATATCCTTTGTTCAAAGTGACGAGGTTCTGTTAAATGCACTGAGCTGAAACTGTGTGAATAAAGCACAGTCTTTAATGTTGTAGAGTGCTGTGCTTATATATTTTGACAAATTTCATTGAACCTTAATTATTTATATAGCTCCAGAATGTAAAGTGATTCGATTTTGCAAAAATAATTCCTTTTGTAGTGTGAGAGCAATCACATTATTGTGCTGCTAGTAAGTCTTTGTGACAAATTAAGACCTGTCACCAACAAGTCAGCAATTGCTGCTTGTTTCCACTGGGGGGTATCTTAGTTTTTGTACTCACCTTTTAAGTTTTAGCATAGATAAAACACTTTTTATCTTATTTTATCATGCATTTTTTTGTAATGCATACAACATTTTAATTATTCACTTTATAGTTACAATGCTACAGTCACTTCTGCGTGTCTGAATCCTCACGAGTGGAGGAGAGAAGTGCTGTGAGATTCCTATCACTGTGTGTTACTGTCCGACTGCTGGTGGGTTCTGTGGCATCAGTAGGAGTCTGGATGAGCAGAACGAGTGTTTCTTCTGGTGCTTTTTTTTTTTTTTTTGCATAGATTTGCTAGGCTTTGAGCATTTGTCCTGGGCATGAAAATAAGGACTAAATTGGGCAAAGGTGTGTTTTGCGCTATGAA
>KZ505649.1:655720-674473 GCA_002844005.1 Limosa lapponica baueri | reverse complement strand
TGTTCACTCAACCAGGAAAACACCATGGGCTGTTAAAACTGCCATGAGGACATTTGACCTGGAATTGTCCTTCAAGTGCTGAAGCTGTTCCAAATTTTTCTTCTATCTAGTTGTTGCTGGCAAAGTTTCAGAAAGCACTGCATTTTTTGTCCACCTTTGCAGTAAAGCAGGTAATACTTTTTGGTTAAAGGTAGTGGAGTCTAGTGGATAGGACGCAGAGGTGCTCCCCAAAGGTGGGGTCCTCTCTAGTTTCCAAAAATGGAGGTTGTTCTTCACAGTCATAGAAGTGGCCCCCAAAACTGATGAGTTAGTGGAAACTTGGTCTGAGTGAGGTCTGTAAACATTTTGTACTGTACAAAGAGGGTTGATTGGTTCAGTTAACCTGCCATTTCTCAAGGCAAGCCTGTCATGCTTCCAGAGCAAACAGGTATGGGATTTGGGGAAGAATAAGCAATACCCATCTCAGGTTTAATGCAGATATGTGCAATGCATCCTCAGATACCCAGCAAAGGGACTGAAGCCCCTAAATTCAGGGTAGGTGGGTGAGTGCAAGTGCGTACTTCATTGCCGGTTTTATTTCAGCTCGAGGCCACCCTGCACACAGGGAGCTTCAGCCGGTCAGACATAGCCTTCCTCCGCTGGCTGTGGTTTGTGCAGCAGCATTTTAGGTTTCTTATTTGGCTTGTGAGGAGATTAGGCAGCCTGCGCCCTTTTTCAGCTTCTGGTTCTAGTTCAGCAGATCTCTTGTTGCAAGGTAGCACCCGCCAAGAGTCATTTATTTATTTCACATCTCAGAATTAGTGAAAAATACTAATTTTTCTGGGTGCAGTGTGAAATGTAATGCAGTCATCAGCGAGGGACAGCCCGCGGCTGCACTGGCCCTCAGCCCGGGGAGCCAAACCTCCAGGAGGGGCCCCAGCACCGGACTCTCCCCTTGACACTGCTTTATCAAAGGTAAATAATCTGAGATTTGCTAGTTACTGAACATGCTTTGTGAATATCAATTAATTTAAATGTGGTGCTCATTTTTAATCTTTTGCAGATCGCTATTAATCCATCTTGTTTATGCTTCCAGGCTCTAAGTATGAACAGCTCTTGCTAATCAATACACTGATTTGCTGTTTTACCTAGGAAGGAAGCAAGGATTTGCTGCCTGCGTGCTTTGTGCATAGGGATACCACTGCTGGGATCCCACGAGCCTGTGTTGGAAGGAGTCTGGGAGCTAGAGGAGCTTTGCAGTTAAGCAGATTAACAGTGATTTGCTTTCTTCAGTCGGGCAGCAGGTGTCTGTAACTGACTCTGTGCTTTGCAAGATGATACTTCATTGAATAAATGCGCTGTCGAAGCTAATTAGTTACATTTTATTTTGCAATTCACCTCCATGATGACATCCTGCCAGTAGTGAAAAGTGCTCAAAAAAAAGGCCGTTTGTGCTCTAGCTGGTGGATTTTATGAACACATGAAAATGACCTTTTGGAAAAGGAGTATGAAGGCTTTATGTTTGATTTTGCTTTATTGGTTGGTGCTGACAATATAAATGCTATTTAAAGCTTTTGGAGATTTTGACCAAGCTGGCAAGTTTGAAGAGTCTGTCTTCAGCTTTCTGTCTTCAGCTGTCTTCACTTAATAATGTCTCCTGCTGTTGTGGTGCTGCCCTGAACACATGGAAACCTCTGAACTGTAATCGAATTGTGGTCATCACAAGAGTGACCATCGGTTGATGCATCACCTGGGACGATATGGAGGAAAACTGTTCTTTGGAACAACCAGTGAAGTGTGCCAGAGTGCTTATCTCTTATTCCGTGAAATTATATACAAAAATTGGGCTGAAGCAATGCCAGTGAATGAAGTTAAGGTGCTCATCCGTCTGCCAGATACCATTTCTAAAAAAAACAACACACTGACTATTTATTTCATAGCTGCCAAACTACTTGGCGAGGGGTTCAAGAGAAACACCTGCATATTCACAATGCTTTGGGCCATCCTTCTAGAGATGGGGACCCCGTCAGCTCAAGGAATGAGATAGATAAATAATGTCTGTAGGAAAATTCTCACCAATAAAGCCGGGTGATTTTTCACTTTCTGCCCCAGATACTGACTAAAGACAGCATTCATTGAAATACTCAACAGCAGTGCAAGAGATGGCAAATACACGGCAGTAATTATAAAAACAATTGTAACATTACAAGGATTACACTGTATGTTGCTTAACTCTCAGCAAAATAAAAAAAAAAAAGTAGGTAGAAGTGCCGCCTTTTCAGATGGAGGATACAGTACAAATCTACTGGGACACAATAATTGATTCATTTTCTTTAGAAGTCTGAAAAGTAGTTTATGCTAATAATCATCATCAGCTGAATTGTCGAAGAATTGTGGTGTCCTTTTATCTGCAGCTAAAATCAGATATGCCATTTTACAGTTATGAAATCTGGATTTTATGTGTGCTGCCAACAAAGGCTCTTTGACACTGCAAGCCTGAGAGGTTATTCCTTGACAAAATAGTATGACATTGATGCAGGTAATGTCAAATGATAATAGATTTTAAGGTGTCTTGTATGTTTTAGCTTCTTTCTTTATTCCAGTGGCAGAAAACACCTAGGTGAATAAATGAATTACTTTTAGTTAAGGATTCATTGAAAGTTGGGTCCTTAGCTCTCTCAGGATCCTTCAAATATTCTGGTCAGAAAACTTCAGCATTATTGTAGTGGTTTTTGGTAACATCACTGTTCCAGGAGGCATTTGTGCCAAAATATCTCATGTATTACTGTCAAAAGCAATTGGGAAAAGAATCTAGCCAGTGCCCGGCTGTGCCATCAATGTGATAGATCAGCTTCTGTCCTCCTAACTAAGAGGCCTGTCTTCAGATGACAATTGTTCTACCCTTCTCCCCAGACAGGGCAAGGAGATGGGCAGTTCCAAGATTTGGCTGAGGGGCCAAATCACCGTTTTGAGGTTCATGTTTCCCCCTGATGATTATCTAGAGACAAGGCAGTCTAGTTGTGTTAATCATCAAGGATGCAGTCACACCTTTCTGTTTGTAGTGGGGCATTACACCTACAAAAAATCTTCCTTTTTATTTCTATTCATAATCAGCAAGTTCTTACTCTACCATGTGAGGAAAATTGGTTGGGGAGAGGGTGGGGACAGCACTGCATGCCTGCCAATTCCATGAGGAAAATAAACTGGGCCTTATGGTGAATCTCAGCAGCTTGTCGCTGCTTCTGGGAAGCATTCTCAGTCAAGAGGGCAGTTTCCCACCACTTTGTTTTTTAATGGGGTGGCCACATCCTCCCCATTTACCCCCCACTGCCTTCATCCCTTGCAAAACTGCTGTGACAGTGCAACCCACAATTACCAGAAGCAAAGACCCGTCATTACGTTTCCATCAGACAGTGCAAATACTAATTTTAAAACACAGGAAGTCCTTGTGTTGTTGCCTAACTACATTCTTTAGGAAGGAAACAGACAGGCAGGGGTTAAAATCTAGGTGACTGATGCTACCATCTCGACAAGCTTATCTTCTGTACCAGTAAATTTCAAAATGCAATACAACCGTATCCTCCTGCCTTTCCCGAGGCAGTGAGGTAATTGTCATAAAGATCAACATTCAGTAAGATATAAGGGGGCTCTTCCAAACAACCTGTAAATTTTGATTTGTAGTTTCAGTATTAAAAGCAATTATAAATCCTAGCAGGTCAAGCTATCTACACATGTCATTAAAGTTCAGAACTAAAATACTGAGTCAACAGCTTGCAGTTAAACTGAATGCTTTCTCAGTGAAGTTGAGCATTTATTTCTCCACTGATTTTATTTATTTTTTTTTTACAAAAATCTCCTTTTACAGGTCTGTCACTCATCAATATATGGCTACAACTAGCTGTTTATTTTGTCAGAATTGATGAAGCTTCAAGCAAGCTTCAAGAAGCTTCAACCTTGTAACTAGGGACAGAATCTGGATTGATTTGTGGCTATTACAAGATGCATAAAATTGTAGAAATCTTATGGCAGATAAAAAATGCAAGTATTAAACACATGTGCTTCGCTTTCTGTCCCACAGTGGCTAGAAAGAGAAATTCCCAAAGACACTGACCTTCAAGTATTGGAGTATTTAAGCTGAAAAAGCAAAGCATGTATTTTAAATTGGTTATTTTCTAACACAGGAAGTGATTTTTTTCTTGTTGGTATATTCAATGGGTTTTTTTTTTTTAAATTAAAAATATTTAGGAATGCTATCCATCCTGTCAAGGCTGTGAGATACTCACCTACTTAGTGCTTGTGGATGCATGCTCTGTACCTAAGAGCTCCATAACTTCCAACAGTAATGAAAGGATAATTGTATAAGGTGACTAACTGGGGAACGAAGTGGAACAGAGTAGTCTTTCCTGAGCTTGGCATCTGTGAAGGTGGTTTTTTTTTTCCTTTTTAATGATAATCACAGGTCTAAACTTATTGCTTAAGCATATATGTTCTCTGAAAATCAGTGATTTTTTTGTGTTTTTTTTTCAGTGAGGAATTTTCTCCAAGACTAAAAGCCAGCAAGGAAAGCAATCCAGACCAGAACAATAGAGTGGCTGGAGCAGTTTGCAGAGCTCTGTGATCAGTAGGTAGAATATTATTTTCCTTTGGGGTGTAGGCGTGAAGAAGGGTAAATTACTTTGTTTTTCCATTGTGATAAACTTTCGGGAAGACCTGGGCTGCTGGAACTTCTTTTTTTCACAGTCACTTTTTGGGATTTACGGTAAATTTAGTAATCAGGAAGTGGAGTCATCCTTCCTGACTTATGATGAAGTGCAAATATCAGCTCTTTATTCTCCTGAAGGCCATATGACTTGAGAACTGCTATGAATGTTGGCTTCTCAGACCAAAAAGAATAAACAGAGTGTTTTCAACTGGAAGGCCACTAGGTTCACAAGATGCTTAAGCTCAATACAGAGTAAAAACCGTTGCATTCATTTTTGCACAAGTGTATGCCTCACATGGTCTCTTAATACTTTGAACGCAAATAGATTTTATCAGCTGTGAGTAGCATGATGATATTTATTTTTCTCTTATTAGCCTAGACATTATAATGATTAGTGCTTTTAATTATGTTCTGGTTAATTTTTTAGGTTCAAAGTTGCTCACTTGAAGAAAATGGAGGAAGCTTGATATGAAGATTTGGTATCCGTGCAAAGTATGAGAGAGTCAAAGTCAACTCTGTATACCAGTATGAAATGGCCATCAAGAATTCCTCTTATATGACAGTACTTCAGTAGTTCCTAATGTTTCTAATAAGAAATAAGGGCAGTACATCTGATAAGATCTGCTAGATAAATGTGGAATTCTTAATAGTTAATAGCATACAATCTACTAAAGCTTAAAACCTGTGACCTCTGCTCAAGATCAAACCTGTGGCAACCAAACCTCTTCTAGGAGGAGCAAATATACTGCTCTCTTTAGCAGAGGCAGCAAAGTTCAGTGGTAACTTGATCACTGTGTAAATGTCTGGCATTTCCCTCTATTCAAGGAAAATTGTATGGTACACATTTACTCTCAAGGCAATCCATCAAGAGGCCTGCGTAAGCCACGGAGTGTATGTTCATGTCAAATATTTCACCCATAATTCTTATTTTTTCATCCTGAAGCTTGTTTAAGAGTGGCACAAAGTGGATATGTGTGGGTGTGGAAGGCTTTCCTAGCTGAGACCCACACGTCTGGAATTCTCTCTCCATAGTCATCAACTGGCCAAGTAAATATCCTGTGTGGGATCCTTCACAGAAAAACTCAAGATCTCTTCCTTTTCTCTTTATCATGTTTTCCCTATAATTGTTGTTTTGTGTGGTTTTGATGTAAGTGAAAAAGGGGCAGTGTTTTCTGTTCAGAATGTCTTTCAGGTGCCACTCTGAGGTCCCCTAACATACTTATTTTTATCTTATGCAGTTCAATTAGTTGATGAGATTCTAGCTAGTTGCTACTAAGGAAAGAGGAGTTTTCCAAGAAAGGTTGCTGTTAACTATTTGAAGGAAACTACAACAGTCTCAACCTTCACTAAGTTTCAAATGGCTATCTCTGTAACTCTCTTTCATTCTGGTCCCCTGAGGACATCTGGAGAGGGTCAGTTGGCCACGTGATGTCTTCCACTTCTGCTGACGTAAATCTGGAGCACAGTTGCTGAAGTCACTGCATGTTCATGCAGTCTGTGCTGTTTAGATTCTGTTTCTAAACCCTGTCTTCCATGTATATTTGCTTTGAAGATGAATACAATGAGAAGAAAACCTTATGTTTTCTAGTCTGTTGTGTGAATGATATCAAGAATTAGGGTTCAACTACTGACATGGGGCTGGCTAGGTTGCTTTTCCTCCTGTGATTAAGTGGCAAGGTGAGTTTGTATTGCCAGAAGCATAGCTGCAACACAGGGAATGGACTGAGGCAGACTAAGAGTTTTGTTTTGCAGACAGGCCAGACTTATTTTTGGTTGCTTTGGCTTGGTCATGTTTCAGAAACCTCATTCCATAAAGGTTTTTCCTGTCTTCAAAACCTCGGTTGTTTTAACAATAACAATAACAAATTATAAATGTCTCCATCTGTAAGAGAACTAACTTGATCAAATTGAAAGGCTCGTGTTACCCAAGACATAGAGGACAGAGTGCTTGAATGCTCTGCAAACATTGTCCAGAAACACAGCTCTTGGGCCCTGTGGAGATTTCTGGACAGCAGAGTACCTGTGGGTACATAATTTCACAAAATAGCCATCTTTACAAGTAATGTGGAAGTAGGATTGATTTTAGGCTGGTTTCTAGGCTGCTGTTCTTGGTTTCCTTGCAGATGGATAGGTAGCTTAAATCCAAACCTAACATTTCACCCGGCATGGCAGAAATGCTGAAGAGTAGACTGTACCACCATTTATAGTTTGCTTCCACAACTGGTCCACAATTAATTCTGTAGTTCTATAGTTTCTTTCTTGCGTATTATTTTCTGGCTAGTCCCTATCAGAACCTGAGTTACATGGCATAAGGTGACTTAAGCCCTCAACAGCTGATTTTCTCTTCTTTACATTAGCCTGCAGTGAAACTGTATTTGCCTACAGGACAGGAAGAGGAGATGTTACAGACCCTGATCTGCTGACTTGAGGGATGTGATTAACATAACTTAATGAACAGAACCCTTCCAGTGGCTTAAAAATGAAGGCTTAAAACCTGTCAGTCTGATACTCCTTTCTAATGAAAAAAAATTGAAATTCTTTGATTTTGCCTATGTTTGTTGTAGAAATGACAACTACAACAAAGTAGTTTGTAGGGAAGGAAGAGAGACGAGGTATATTTCATATTAGAATAATAATTTAAAAAATGCAGCAAAATCTACGTAATTCTGGAGCTCTGTTTTAATTCTATTCTACTGTCTAATGAATCAGAAAGAAAATGTGTAATTTTATTGAAAATATAAAGTAAATCTTGATGTTTATATACAGTAATGTCACTGGAGTCTACAGGGAGCATGTTATCCTGTTAGATTTACTCCTCTGAACACAACCAAACAGCTCATGCTGAGTAAGACTGGGGCTTCCGTTCAAACAGCAGTGGTAAGACTGCGGGACTGGAATCTCCTGCATGAAGGGAAAATTTTAAGACTAATACACATAAAGTCTGTGGAAACATAATACAGTGGGCTCTTTGTGCTTTAGAAACATGCAGCATTTTTTTTTATTATTTTTTACTTTGAGAATTTCGTTGTGTTGCATTTGCAACTGTACTAAAGAATTTATATTAACTCTATCTAAAAGTGCACCAAAGTACTGGGTAGGGAAAGTTGTTTACTGTCTGGGAAAAGTTTTTTCTTGTGATTCCACCTGGATGGGGTGTACATTTGGCTTTTAACCTGATAATCAGGCTGTGGTAGCAACCTGAGAGTTCTCAAAGCTGGAGATATCTGTCAAAAGGAAACTGACTTCTCACTTGAAGAGGAGACTGAGATGACTGAATCTGGAGCTTCCCTACATAAAGTTTCTCTCTGTTATCTTTTCTGGGCCAGACTTTCATCCCTTGGGAAGATATTCATCCAGAGCACGTTTGCAGTAACTGAGCTCTTTCTGTGACATACCCTGGCCATAGGCCTGATACTTGAGGAGTGGTTCTCTGCTTGGTCTTATGGCATGCCAGTTCTGAAAAGGAGAAATTACAGGGTTCTGCTCCTTTGAGAATCCCCATCTGGGGCAAGCACTGACAGGAAAAGTTAAGGCAGCCTAGCATGCATTTAAAAGTGTCTGAATATGCAGCGCTTTATATTTAATGACATTGAGCCCCATGGATTAAAGGAGGATTTTATCAGTAAGAGAAATCTCGAGCCTATGTGATGACAAAGCGAAAACATCCAGCATAATCTATTATTTGTAACTTTTGGTTCCTCTGACCCTTGTGGGTTTTTTGTATGAAAGTGTATGGCAGTTAAACTGTTTGAAACATTACAGTAAGTGAAGTCATTGGGGTAGGAATAGAGGTATGGGGACTGTTCAGACAGTCTTTTTCCATTCCTGTCTACAGTTCTAGTTTGGGTCCTTGATTATGTGCCTTGATGCAGTCTTTAATTAGATCAACACATCCTATTTTTCGTTACGAGGTGAGATTTAGGATCAGTCCTCCCAAGGCTGCTATGATCCCAAAGTGGTTAAATACAGTTGTGTCTGAGGCAGTAATGAAAACTGCATGTATTTATCCTGTGTTGTTGACTGAATCACATATTCTGTTCATATACACTGTTACATAAAGTCCACAGTAAAACACTTCTCACAGAAAAATACCAGTGAGTCACACACAAAAAAAAATAATCCCTTTTTGGGATATTTGGGACTTTGCAATCTCCTCTCATCATGCTCCTGTGGGGCCTGAGTGAGGAGCTGGCATGGTGGGGTGAGGGAAGACAGCCATGTCTCCCGGTGGCCATTAGCAGACAGAAGGGTCTTGGGCATACAGGGAGATGTTGAATTGCATCTGGGCAATTCAGGGCTCATGGGAAGCTGTTGTGTGGTGGCCTGAGGTTCTCTTATTCCCATTCCCTTCATAATGCTAGACCCCATTTACAGCAGAGCGTGCCACACCTGGTGGCAGGATCTTTGTGAACATTTCTGTTGTGTACTTTAAACAGTGTCAGTTCAACAAACGTTAATTCTCACAGATACTTGTATGAGCTGTGCAAGGGCCGTTGCCCCAACTTTAAAGGTGATCACCACAGAGAAATTAAAGTCAACGCTCTGTGGTAACTTGGAGTACTCGGTCTGAGATGCCTAAAACTTGAATGTTAAAAAGCCCCTATATACTATACAATACGTTCAAAGCATGGCTCCCCCTCTATGACTTCATTTGTAGCTCTATATGCTAAGCATTTTTAAGCCAGACTGAAGGGTCTCCTGTGAGTGCCTGGAATTAACACTTCTGACATTTCTTTCTTGGATGACTGTCCCACACCTCATGGGGTCTGTGTCAGAGATGGGCACATCATTTCATTTTCCAGCACCGGTATTCAGTTGCCTGAAGCAAGAACACTCAACCTCCGTGTGATTTTCCCTGCCACCGCACCTTCTGACTGCTTGTCATTCATATTTCCAGGGAACAAGTAGAATCACTAGATATGTCTGTGAAAGGTTCATTGTACATAGTACAGATAAAATCTTTGGTAAGATAGGAGTTTTAGCATTAAGTGGCCTGCTCTGAAAGCATAGATTGTGACTAGTACGAAGGCTTGTATTCTGTCTGGATTTCACAGTGATTGTGAAAGGTGCATTCCTTTTACCCCTGTGACTGTAGTCCCATCTCAGCAGACCTCAAATCTTGCTGGAAAGCACCAAGTAAGTTTTTTAAAAAGGAAAAGTTTCCTTTTTCTTGTTAAATTAGGAAGAAAGACTCTTCCCACTTCTTAGAAATGACAGAATTGATTCTGATTCAATCTAAACTGCAAAAGTATGCAGGTTGAGGAATAACCCAGTATGGAAGATGTAGCTTAAGTCTTTTGGCAAGTGAGGAAAGAGGAGAGATGTTGGCTAACTTACTAGCTACATAGCATGGCTATTTGCCTTACAGTACCAGACAAAACTTGTCTCTGTTAAGGATCAAGAAAATGGTGGAGTCAAGCCAAGAACATCAAAGGATATTTCACATCCTGCAGCAGCAACAGTATGAAAAAACAGAATTAAGTGATAGCAAAACAGAAGGAGGCAGAAAACTTACAGGGATCAAAATAGTGTCTGAACAAGAGCTCTGGGTTTATAGTAGGGATAAGCTGGATTCACAAGTTTGTCCTAAAGATGTACTTCTTGCAGTATAATTACTTTAAGTTCCTTTGGCAGTATGGTGAACAAAACATGAGTGTTTTGATGTTTAGAGACATATGGTCCTTTTTTTTTCAGATATTTTTGTGGAAGAAGTCTCATTCTAAGTTTACTCTAGGTCTAGAAGGTGATTTGACACTGATCAGTAGTGGTATTTTTTTCTTCTACTGCTGGTTCTTGCCCAAATCAAACATTTCTTACTTGACTGATTACACAAGAAACAGAAGATGACTCTCCATTTGTAAACAGAAGCCTTGTTTCTATCACTCAACGTGTTCTTCACTACCCCTGTTTTTCTTGCAGCATTTAAGTAATTGGTAATTATGTTGCCCCTGTCCCCCTTACCTCCCAAGATTCTTTCTGCTGTGGTCAGGTCTTTCCTGCCTCCTTTTGGAAAACAGGACTGTGACTTCATCATATTGTGTAATAAAGTTTAAATTAGTGCAGGAAAAGATTGTACAAAAAAACATTTTTTATTTCTGTAATAAGCTTCATAACCCGAGGGTAAAAAGAAATAGAGATCATTGATCTAAAAAGCAGTGTATTTGCAAAAGCATCCACATAATTGCTTTAAAATAATGAAGTATCTTTATCTTAAAATTAATAGTTTGGTATGTAGATTGGCTGCAGACAGCACTTTTTGGGGCAAATTATTGTTCATTATCTTGCAGTGTAGTTGAAAGTATGTTGTGAACAGATCTATGTTTGCATACTTAATCCGGGTAGAAGTTTTTCTTTGGTTGTTTTATTTTCTCCAAAAAAGGAAGGCCTTTGTTTCTCAGTTATAGTGAACAATAAATTGCATTTGTCCAACTCTTATGCAAGTGTTGGAAAGCACTTTCCTAAGTTGTCTAACAAGGCCCGCTAAAAACTCCCTAAACAGGTAAGCATTACAGTCTGCTTTTAGGAAAGGGTAAACCAATTCAAGAAGTTTGAGTTACTTTCATGTGATTGCACTGCAAGTCAGTCCACTTGAATGTAACCTGAAATGTTACATATTAAAATATATAAATACATAACAATTATAATTGTTTTATTTTCAGAAATCCATTGTAGCTCTACATTTATAAATAAATTTTCCTTATCTTAGAGTTAAACTAGTTTCCAGATTTATGTCCCTTACATAAAACTCCCATACTGACATTTTGTACAAGTCAAGGTCTTTTGACAGTTGTACCAGTAAGACAGCGACTAGTGATCTAAAGTATTATGAAAATCTTATTTCTTGTTACAACAAATGATCCTTGAAGTGGTGTAGAAGTAACTCTTCCTTCAGTGCTTTGGAGGAAATTGTTCACTAATTCTCCTTTAGATTGAGAAAACTATTATTTGTGTATGAGTTTATTTATTTCCATTCTCATGATGCTATCCTCTTCACTTGTGAGTGACACATCTCTTCCTAATTTTTTGTGCACAACAACAGAAGTGAAAAGCAGCTACTACCATAGCTTCATCTAAAAACAGCTGCATATCTATTACTTTTCTTTAGCTTCTCCAAAGTAAGTTAAATTCTGGGCAATTCTCATCTTTTGACTTTCTTTTCCAGTGGAGTGGTTAGTAAAAGAATTTGTTTTAATCCTTGTGCAGGGCCGAAAGATCTAATCCCAGGACTAGGTCAGCCAATGGTGTGCTAGGCAATCTACAGCAAGTTACCTTTATTGCACTGTAGGAAGTGGTCTTTGACTAAACTGGGGTTTGGGCATTGAAGTCAACATAAACAAGTGTGTCTTTCAGTGTCACGAGCTTCTGAAGTTCACTTTACTTAGTATTTCAGATGGTTGCTGTCTTCAAAAACTTAAGTGAAACATGTCTAATGAGCACAAAGATAAAACATGATGAATCAGAGGAATGTTAAACTTGACAATATTCTCTCTAGGCACGGTAAGGAAACAGATGAAACAATGGAAATGTGCGGTCAAAGGCCTCTCAGTCCTTGTCTTTTTTTCTCCCAAAGGAGAGTATTCTGCAGGAAATAAACTTTTGATTCCCGTTCTAAAATTAGGCTTTGCACCTACTGATTATTCCAGGTTGTGCACACAGACTCTGTCAAGATCAGGGCTGCTGCCTAAGGGATGGGGATCTGGAAGCCAAGGGTGATCCTTGGACTAGCAGGACAGGGGCCTCACTGGCCAAGGCCTATCCTCCAGTACCCACATCAGCCAAGCAGGACAGATCTGGAGATGTGACTAGATCCTGCCAGGAGTTCTGATCATGAGACAATATCATAGCCATGAGGCAGATTGAAGGTCAAGCCAGGAAGTCAATCCATAGGTCAGTGTTAGGATTAAGTCCAGTGATCACCCAGAAGGTCCATAGCAATAAAGCTAGGCTGAGGTCAAGCCAGGAAGCTGGTCTATGGGTCAGGGCCTAGATTATATAGCTTCCATAGCCAGATATGGAAACCTGTACCATAGCCCAGGCAAACAGTGAAGGCCCAGGGCTGAGCTTGAATAGAGCTCAGGGTCCAAGGGGGTGGGAGCAGCCTCAGGTGAGGCTGGTCACAGCTATTTAAGGTGTATTAATGCACTCAGGGCCCTGATAGACTGGGGCTATTCTGTAATGTGCTTCCTTTGTTATCCTGGGTGCCACCAGTATATGAAAATAGCATAGATAAGACATTCTTCTTCTTTTAATATACTGAAATCTTTAAAAAGCCCCTCTTCTCCAAAGCCAAGTAACCTCTTCATTTTAGATATCTTTGTGGTGCATTTTCATTAAAGTCTCCTTTCACCATGCTGCTAACATATTCCTGAATCATCACAAGTAGAAAAAGCAGATAGAAGTAAGGTGTTTCACTATGAGTGGAAGATGACTTATGAAAGCCAAATTCTCCAGTCTTCAGAGCTTCAGCAGAGCAAAGACTATACTTTTTATTTAGTTTGGATGCTTCTTGTTTCTTAAGAATCCCTTAAAATTCATGAGGGAGGTGTGTGTGCAGAGGAAGAAGTAGAATTGCTGTTACCTTACAGAGGGCTGGTGGGAGGAAGGAGAGGAAGTCTCAACTCCTATATGTGAAAATATCCTGGCAAGGGTATCCCATGGCAAGGGGAGCGTGTTTTATACTCTAAAGCTAAGACATTAACTGTGGCCCTGAGCTGCTGATGAAATATGTCACAGAGGTAATGGGAGAAACTCCTGTTTCTCATGATAAGGAGCTTCAAGTTGAGTCTTGAGCAACTGAAGTGGAAAAACCTGGGTTTATTGGTGTATAAATGCTCTCCATGAGTCAAGTCAATGCCTTCTGCAAACAGGTTCACATTTCTGTAGATGTGGGCCAAGCAGCTCTATGGATTTTTTTTGTGCTTGAAATTGAAGCTTTATATGAAACCCCATGTGACGTTTTCTTATCTTTTGCTGGCTGGCCTGCTTATCTTTGTGTGGTTGGTAATAGCTGTACAATGAGTTTAAAATAATGTTGATGTTTGACTAGTACACACCTACTTCAGTTTACACTCTACCTTTAGGATACTGTACAGTCACGAACCTGATAGAAACCTGTGAGTAAGCACTTAGTGGACAACTAGTGTAAAAAAGCAGTATGGAGTTAGAAGAAGGGAGTTGCAAGAGGCACTGAGCAGCTCCTGGGGAAGAGAAAAAAAAATCTTAACAACTTGTCAGGCATTAGGTTTCCGATTCAGTGAGGTACTTCAGTGCATACCTTGACTGGTAGTTTATGTCCTTGAGGTTAATGGAGAATCTACACAAATGTCTGAATTCTTTAACTGAATGAAAGTCAAAATGGTCTCTTTTCCATGCTGCTAAGTGTTGAAATACAATGATTCATTTTTTTTTATCAGTGAAGTTTTGCTGGTTCATTACATATAACGAATTGACTCTATAGTTGGATGAGTACCTGACTTGGTAATGAGTTGCAAAGCATATTGTGTTCATTTCTTTCCAACTGCTCGGGTTTGTTTTTCCCTTATATTGTGAAATTCTCAAAAGCATAATTGTCAGAAGCAGGGATTCATGCTAGGAACATGGATTGCCAATGATGAAACTCTCTTTAAAGTGTTGTGAGATTGCCATTTATCCTCTGAACAGAAATTAACTTTGTTCTTTCTTAACTGGGCTTTCCAAGGCCCCTATGATACTTATTTAGCACATAACAGCTATCATCTGTCACCTTGGGTACCTTAAAAATTATGCCAGCTGTCCCATTACAGTGTTCTGCAAGGAGCTGGAAAGTTGCCGTCCAGAAATAGTGCTGTAATTAGCCTGTTATCCTGCACTATCACCAATGACTAACTGTCTGGAACTCCTTCCCTGGAAAATACTGTTCCGTGGACATCAAAAGACCCGCGCTATAACGGTAGTACTCATGGTGATCTCTGTCCTCCTGACTTCACCCTAGCAGTTTCCAGAACACCCTCAACTTGATGGAAAAGTAACGGAAAAAACCTGCAGTGTAAAACACTTAATGTGCAAGAAAACCTGCCCTGATCCTGTGAGTCCCATGCAACGCGATGAAGTGTGCCGTGGCATTGCCAGCACATAGTTTAATGGTAGCTTGTGTCTAAATGTTTTACTGGCTTTTGTCTTGGGATGGTCCGACTGGGTGCTGCTCCAGAACTGAGCCCTGCTCCCAGTGATGTCCTGTTTCTCATGCTACTCTCTTTCTCTGTTTCATGTTTTAATCTATGCCATGCTCCTTTGTTCCTCTTGGGCCTGGGCATCCGGCCCCGCATGTCAGGTGGGCTTAGCGGAGAGATAAAGTAACTTCTTGTGTGCTGTTGGGAGCAAACAGTTTAGGAGTGAGAAGTGTCAGTTTGGTGAATAGTTTCGGCAAAGGAAAGAAGTCAAGTACTTAATGTTCTCAGATCTGTTCTGCTGAAAAGCAATGATAGTTTTTGTTTGAAATACCACGATAAAACTCTTGAAACTAAAGAAATTATTTCACTCTGAAAAACACATACATATGATGAGAAGTCAAAAAAATTGGTAATCTTTACATTGGCCTACTTTTAATCTCTGTTTCTTGTTTTAAAAATGCTGCCTAAAATCTTTCTGATTGGCATTCTGAAAGAGTAACCACATTTCCTAAGTCTCCATCTTATTATGTACTGCAGAGTTTTCCACATCAGTGCAAACAGCATAATTGTAGTGGGAAATGGCAGAGATGCTCTCTTCAAATGGCCTTTGGTTTTTCTTCCTTATTCAACATTCAGAGTTGAGTAAATGTCTTTGCTGGTTTTTTAAGCTTCTTGAACAGCGTTACATATTTAAAAAAGTTATTTGTAGGTAAATGATGTTTTCTGCTCAATAAACTCCTTCTTCCCTCCTCCTAACTATTATTTTAAATTTAATTTAAAATAAGTAAAGCTATCTGTGTTCCAGTCACACTGCTGGACTGTGAAGTGGGTGCATGTAGAAGTGTTCTAGCAAGAAGCCACAGAACACACAAATACGTTTTGTTTTACACATGTTCAATGCATGTTGCTTGTGTTTGAATGAAGGACTGGAACCTCACAAATGTCTTAGCTAAAGCCTTCGTTCTAACTCTGTATTGATAGTTTGGAAATGTTGGTCAACGGCTGCTTACTATTGCAGAGTTAAATAACTCGCTTGGGGATTTTCTGTTTGTAAAAACTCTTTCCATGTTAGGAAGCAATCCATTTTATAGCTCTCTAGCTGTCTCATCGTAATGTTTTACCATGTGACTGCAACCTTTTAAACTGTCATTCACTAAAGCTGAATGGGCATCATGAAATACAGTAAATCCCAGATGTGCACATTGCTGGCTGCTTTGCGTGGAAGCATTGTCCCAGAAATTGAACTAGCAGTTTTACATGTAAGAATGAAAATTCTGCAAACCCTGTCTTTGATGCATGTGATTGATAGGCACAGTAGAGTTAGACAGTGCGTAACCCATATGCATGTGCCAATGCATGGTCTTACGTGAACTTGTCAGCAAGTCAAGAATTTCAGTTTTGGTTGGTTTTGTTTTGTTTTTTTTTTTTCTCTTTTACTGTGGTGTTAAGAGAATAATTGGCATTTGGACTTCTGTGTGAATATATATAACAGCATCTCTAAGAAGGTACATCCCTGTGCATTATGAAAGGAAGTAACCTGTAAGTCATGTGTTTTTTAATGAATTTCTTTTCCTTGAAAAACTAAAGGATGACTTCCTAGTGTGGCATTTCTTCTAGGTAAGTAAGTGATGATCCCTTCAATTTCTGTCGCCATGAAGAAACTGGAATCTGCAGAAACAGTACTTAGCACATCCACAAATTAGATTTATCAACAGTACAGGGTAAAGAAAAGCCAATTTAATTGCAGTAGATGTCCAGTTCGGAATGACAAACTATAGAAGTTTGGCTCAAAATGATAGATAGCTGCTTGCAGAATAAATCTCTCTGATTCATTTTAGATATTTCATGTTTTTATCTTTGGGCATAGAGAAACAGGTTTTTGTTCTGCCAGGCTTTATCACCCTGAACGAGGCATACGTTTCTCTGGTAGCTGACTCACATATGATGATGTATTGGACTGGGATTTCAAGTGTGGTAACCTGACTTTCTTCCTGCACTTGGATCTAGCTGATCATGCCTTAAATGAGAGTACAGAATTATCCAATTAATACTATATGCTTGATAGCATCAGTGGTTTATTTTGCCTTCTTATCAACCTCTTTACACTAAAAAAGCTAACTTCAGTTTTGAGGTTGCTTTAACCATGTAGACTGATACTACTGGTTAAGCTGAAAACTGGTAGCAGCCATTTGGACAAGAAAATCAAATCTTTGATAAATTGATTTAAATAGCAGTGTAGGAACCATGAAGCTGTGTTCTGCAGTCTCAGCACAGAGTGATGAGCACTTAATTGCCTAAGTAGCTGCTTTGTAATCTGCAGCTGTTCAAATCTGTGTAACCTTTACCTGAGCTATGCATCAATGCCTTTCATCTGTACCTGTGCTCCCAGGTACTTAACTGTGTATCTGTCTGCTCAGCACAAGCACAGGTGACCAGTGCAGGGGCCTGTAATTCAGTTCTGATTTGACATTTCTCAAATTGAGCATTCATGGGGCAAATTGATGCGACTCAAGTCCCCCTCCATCTGTTACCTTGGTGCCTCTGTCCTGACAGAGCTGATTGATTGCAGGATTGTGCTCTGGTTAGGTGAGTGGCAATTGAGCTGACAAAGCAGCGGTTTACTCCCGCTGACAGGGAGGCTTATTAGTCAAAATCATAATGAGCTCCACAGAAGGAAGAGGATGGCAGTAAATCACAATTTATTGTGCTGAACTTTTCTGTCTAGAAGTCATCTGAATACTCAGTCCATGTGTAAAAGAAAATAGATTCTTTGTGTTGAAGTCACATTTCAGATCACCTTTGCTGTGAGGCTGCTTTTCAGCATCACTAGAGTGACAATGATGTTGGTAATCTTTGCCTTTTTTCCAGGGGTTTGCAAACTAATTGCATAAAGACTTTTATTTTTTTGTGGAAGTAGTCTATTCCAGGGCCCTATTTTTTTAATGTAATGGCCCTATTTTTTGTTTATGATAGTGATGTGTATTCTATCAGTTTGAAGTCATGTTGGGAGGCTGGTGTGGCAATTAACACTTGAAAAACAAAAAAGGAAAATAGCAGTATTTGTGACTAAAACCAGAAGTTTCTGAGTTTACCTACTTTAGCATGCCACTTCTCTGTACTTATTTCCAGCCTAAAAATGAACTTGAAATCCAAGCAAATGGGCTTTAGGAAGATCTGAACCTGTATGGATCCTCCATTTGCCTAGGAAGACCAGCCAAGGCCTTAGCTATGACTTTAAGTGCATTTAGAAATGCAAAACATGAGCTTTATGGTGCAAGTGTTCTTTTTTCCCTGCCATGCTAGCTGCAACAGCTGAGTTTAGGAGAATCTCTAGGCAAGCTAAGCGTTGGACATTTTCTAGCAACGCTTCCTCTATGCAAAACAAAAAGTGGAAAGGATCAAAATGTTAAAAAAAACCAGGTTGAACCTGCATGTTTTTCAGAGCTATTTTTGGTAGCTGGAATGAAACAGTAGTAGTCAATACAATTTGCTAAGGGTGGATTCCAATTCGGAAGATTGTAGGAAAAATGAGGAGCCAAATGTAAATCCTATTACAGTTCCTGGAGTTAAGTATGCAGGACAGGTAGGAACCGACGCGCTCTCCCTGAGATTTCTGATTAGAGCAACCAGTTATAGAATCAGCGCTGGTTCTTCACTAAGACCCTTAAGTTGTGCTGTTGGTCAAGGCAGCAGAGTAACTTTGTCAGCTCACGGGGTGTGGGCAGGTACCATTCAGAGAGGATTTTCTCACCTGCATAGCAGGTTTGAGGATGTATGCTGAGGAATGTATGCTGGTGGTGAATGGAATGAAGTCCAGTTGGCGACCGGTCACGAGCCGTCACGAGTGGTCACGAGTGGTGTCCCACAGGGCTCGGTACTGGGGCCGGTTCTCTTCAACATCTTTATCAATGATCTGGACGAGGG
>KZ505649.1:627874-655680 GCA_002844005.1 Limosa lapponica baueri | reverse complement strand
AAAAAACACCTTGAAAAACCTAATAAAAATAGCTCTGTGAATTCTACTTCTGAAGAGAGAAGGAGAGAAAATAGACAGATGCACTTTGTTGACCCTTCATTTTCTTCCCCCACGCTCTCCTCCCACAACAGCTTAGATCATTAAGCTCCTGTATAATTAAAACTTAGTCCAAGTCACACTAATTCTGTTTACTGGCCACAGTGAAGGATATAAATACCTAATCACTTCCTTACACAGAGGCTGCTTCCTGCTGGTGGTTTGCAGTTGCAAAGGACTCGGTCCCTCAGCGAGTTCCCTGTACAGCTGCTCGCCCTGTGTGAAAGAGCCTTTCTCCAAAGTGGTCCCCTGCCATGGCACATTTATTTCCACAGATTCTTCCTCCTGTTTTTTCAAAGGGAATGATGTAACTTTCTATAAACAAACAGCATAGAAAGGCTATTGTCAATGCACATAATAACTGGAATTAAATTCACAGAATGAAATTAAAAGGGGAAGAAGAGACTGTCTTTTGAGGTTTTTCCAAGGGACTACTCTTCTAATGGTCAGCTGAAGCCACAGCACTGAAAGGCCTCACAGACAGAATAGGTTCTGAGTGTAAATCCACTGAAGTCATAGCAATGGTTAATTGATGGCAACGTAATTAGTACAGTGTTCTCTCCTCAACATATAATGCCAAATGTCCATCAGTAGTCTTCGTAGCATGCAGAAGTTGTTGCCTGCAGTAAGATTTCATGGGCGTGCTAGTTCTATCCAACACCCTTCTCTCTATAGGAAGAAATAGCTGGGAGAGGGAAAGTGGAGAAGAGAGAGAACCTTCCTAATTCACATCATCGTGGTCTTGTGAAGTTGTCATAAGTAGCAGGCTTGAAATAAGTAGCTACTCTTGAGCTCCAGTAGAATCGACATGGCTCTGACTCTTTGTGGAGGGGGAGAGGTACAGCTGTACAACATCCTTCGAAACTGCCTGTGGAAGAAGTCTCAAAATTAAGCGGATGGTTTCCTCGAGACACTGAGCAACCAGAGCTGTTATTCTTGCCTGCCTTGGGCTCAGCAACACCAGGAAGATAGTCCATGAGCTCCTGCTTCCTCTGTGCAAGAGGAAAGGGCAAAATCGCAAACCAAGTGAAACTAAGTAGATGCACTGCAGTCTCAGCCCTTCACCTTCACTGGCACTTTCAGGAATACCCGCTCTTTTACTGAGTGTTTAAAGTAAATTATTTCTGCCTCTTCTCTCTCCTTATTTATGAAAGATGGGTGCTGCTATAAAGAAATAACATCGGACTGTATTTTGCTGACGTTTTACCTGTGCAAATGGGTAAAATGCCTGGGGGTGAAAGATACTAGTTACAAGAACAAGGCCTTTAAAGCTCTTTAATAAAAATTTCCAAGTGGTAGTCACCTATCTAGTGTCTAAGCTATACTCAAAGACTGACACAAAATACATCAGTCCTGTCAAGATGTACAGAGGCTTGCTGTGCTTTGGTGTTTGAAGTGAGTCTGCTTTCATTTGAAGTGTTTCTAATATTTCTCTAAGCTATGTGGGGATGAGGGCTAATAGTTGTACACTTAGTCTGTGGCATCTGATATGTACTAATGCTGCAGTTGAATCTTTTGTAGAAGCATAGGCTTTTTCTAGTTTCAGTTACGTGGGATATTAATAACAAAAGTAACTTTAAAGTAGTAGCCATATTAATAATACCTTGAAATTTATAAAAAACTCCCTGGGATACAAGCTACAGACAGGTCTGTTTAAACCAAACCTGTGTGAAGCAGCAGCAATTTAACAGATGTGGATTTAAAACACATGTCTGTTTTGGCTTTACTCATTCTCTGCAGCAGATTCATACTGACCTAAAGGTTCCTCTGCATTTAATTTCTGGCTAATGTTGTTTTGGTGTAGAATTAATGATTGAAACAGTTTTATTTTAATCTGGACTACTTAGTGATCATTAGAATTGATTTTGTCTTGTTCTGCTGTCTTCTGTGCCATTGCATGTCTCCCTACATTTCTACAGTGTGTTCATCACCTTCCACAAGGCCACCTAATATCTGTCATGGTTTTTTTCTCCCATCTTGTTGAGGCGGAAATGCAGTGGATTGCCCTGTGGGTGGTTTTTGTTGTTTTTTTTTTTTTTCATTTATTTTTAATTACTGCATGCAGTTTTCTAGAATAGACAAAGCAAAGAAGTGGGGATGAGGTTTGTGTCAGATATTTATTTAATGGACTAGATGTGAGACTTTTTGTCTCCTACACACTGAGTGCTTCTTCCTCCCTGGCCCCCTCCTTCCTCTCCCCAGGAGATACCCATGAAGTCAGAAGAGAAGAGTGACCTACTCCAGCTGTCAGCCAGAAGTTGCAGATGGTCTTTTAAAATAAGGCTGCTGAGCTGTGGTGTGACTACTCTTTTACCTACCTCAGCTTCGGTTTCAACCAGCCTTCCGTCATCTTGTAATTGGTTTTCTCCAAATACTGAATCATTGGGTGTAGTAGTAACAGTCTGTCAACAAAGAGCTGTGTGTCATCTGAGTATTGCTAGTAAGTATGTGCTATCTGGCCAACTTATCTAAGTGTTTAGCATTGGAAAATGCATGTTCTCAGGGTGCAATGAATCTAAGATAGAGATACAGTTTGTCACCATAAGGAAGAGTTTAAGCCCTTCTAGGACTTTACTATAGACCCTGTTGCCTGTCTGATGAGAAAACAACTTCTGCTTAGTAGACTAAGATGATGCAGAGTGGACCAGGAGGCAGAAAAATGTGCTCTGTTCTCTATCCACCAAGGAGACTCTGAGAAAGATGCTGAGACTTCCACGGAGATTCCATTTTATGGTTTTAGTGTAAACAAGGCTTCCTTATTTATTAAATAAATATTAGAATTTCAGAGACTTTATGTAAAAAATACACATTTTTGAAGCCAAATACTTGATTCAGCCTTAGGCATGGTACCACAACTGTTATCTCCATAATTAACCATTGCACAACAACTGTGTAATGATAGTAATTAGCCTTCTCGTTTTTTTTCTTCTCATTTCAGAACTTTCAGGTTCTACATTTAGTTGTCTTAATGTGTTATTTAGTGGAAATTGGAGTCAAAATGGTTCTATATGAATAACAAGATTTTTGAATCTGCCAAGAATGGCAAAGGAAGAGTGAGAAGTTATTTTCTGAGCATTTTGTAACAAGTTGCACTTTCATTATATTAAAGACATCATGCACAACGTCTAAAAAGAGGGCCAAATGCTGTTTATGAGTTCTTAACACCATAAAAGGTTCAGTATAAAATTCAGAAACTCAAAGAGAGAGATTTCCAGAGATGATGTGGTGGTTTTGTGGGCTTAAAATGAACCTAAAATCCCTCTCCCTCCTTTTCTTTAACTTCTGTGGTAATTTAGAGTACTGTGCATGTGTAATACTTGTTGGAAATGGGGATATGCTTGTAGAGCTAGTTTTTAAAAAGATGATTTTTAAGAAATTATATTTCTTAGCAAAATAAGAAATTTCTTCTGAAGATTAAAAAGTCAACTCAAGCCAAATGTGTTGCCTGGAGTCCTAGCAGGGGGGACATTTGTTTGGGTGTTTTACTTGTTGCTTGTGTATAAATTTGGGATTTATATGCTGCAAAGGATATACAGAAGTCACTGCAAGTTATGCGTCTGCGAACTGCACAGGTACTTCGGCCTTGCTACTTACCCAGTTCTTGTGAGTACCGCTGTTCTTGTGAGTGCCACGAGCATGATTATGATATGATGCAAAGCCCATGACAGTCATTGCAATGTTCTTTACTCCATCTTCCTTGCCAAGTCTGGCTGATTTACTTTGCAGGTGAACCTATAGTTCTTGGATAACTTCCAAATTCAGTATTATCTAATCTACAAATTGCTGCTGTTCTAACAGTTTAAGTCAAAAAAAAAAAAACCAAACAAAAACAACTTAAGTGAGCAAAGGAAAAATTTTGCCCAGTTGAATGAATAATTGAAGATGGAGTTCGGTTCAGAGAGAGAGGTATTTAAATCTGAGGAATAAAGAGCAGAAGAAGAAATGGCAGCTGCATAAATAATTGATAAAGTCTCAGCAGCAGTCCTTTTGTTGCTGACACTGAGGGAAATAAGGAAGCAACGCTTTTCCCCTCACTCTTCATATGGACTGCAGTGATTTATCCTTTAGGCAACTGCCTGAGTAACTGTGACATGAGAGATGGAATCTCTGAAGGTGACTGCAATGGGAGAGGCAGTGCTTGGTGTATCTGTTTTTTGATTTGGAGGACAAGTGATATGCACTAGTTCTCTTGCAGAGAGGAGAGTGCGTATTTCCACCATATTTCTTTAGGCAAATTGATCTTTGATCCTGCATATTAGAAGTAACATACTGTGGAATCAAATTCTAAGTGTTTTCTCCACCGCTCTCACTTGGGAAGACAGAGAGGATTCGTCTTATGAGGTCAGCAGTCACCACTATACAGCAGTTAATACTGTCAGTATTTCTATTGCAGGATCTTCCCTACGTTGACCAAAATAATGATGCTGAGAAATTGCTTCAGCTCAATATATCTGAGACTGACAATGCAGCTAGGATCTAAGAAACAGGAGTTTCCATGCTGCCACTTAAATCATGCAGTTATACGGTCAAAAGCTATTGCCTTTAATTCTGATTGTGGATTATTCCTTTATGTCTGACAAAGGGAGTGATTTTGACTCCCTTATGTCTGACCTCATAAAGAAGAGATATGAAGAAGAGTTAAATTTTTTCTCACACTCCTTGGTGTTTCCTAATGGTGTCCACATGCACTAAGGTAGTGTTTTGGTTTGTTTCCTTAGGCTGGAAAATTTGCTGTTCGAACCCCCCAGGATTCAGTGTTAATTTATTTAACAGCGGTTTGTATAGCCATCTCTAGTGCAGGCCTCAGAGCAATAAAATCACCTAAGTTACCTATGGCTACAGTTGTCTTGATTCAAGTATGTAGCACCACTTTAATCCCATTTCCTGCACACAAGGAAGAGTTTTATTTGTTCAGCAAGGTCTTTTGAATGAAAATCTGCCGGAGCCTTGTTTTGGCAATGGTGCAGAGAAATAAGATCAAACCTGACAGTATTCAGGAAAAAACAGGTGAGTAAAAACCACAGCATACTGGCTAATTAGTGATGCAATGACAATGTGATTGCTGACTTTCCAACTGATTATCCCCATTTTTACAAACACCTTTTAATATGGACGATGCTAGAGAGTTAATGTTATACTCAACTTCAGTTGCACTTTTGCTGGAGTCAAAAGTAGAGTCAGAGTATGCATGAAGATACCTTTGATACTATGTAATACTGTGCTTTTCAGAACATACATAGGAAGACAGCATCATTGTCATAACATTTGTTGTTACTGAGGTCATTCTCTCTGGTGTATCTCTAGAGATGTTAATGTACACCTGTATTACACCTGCTGAAGAAGTGGCCATGAGACTATCGCCATCAAGTTGCTTAAGAAAACCTTTTCAAAGCAATCAGTGGGTGAAAATGAAAACTTTTGTCATTGGTGGTAGCACTATTTAGCGGTCAAAAAACTGCCTGCGGATTTAAGGCTTACTACAAAACAGTGAAGTCTAACCATGTCAGACTGAAACATAAGAACTGAATGTTTCCTGTGTGAGGATTAGATAGCATAAATCAGTTCATTAACTCACAGTGAATGTCTACCATGTGTAATTTCTCCCTGTGATGGAAAGACAACATACTTGAGTTTTCACAGCACGTGTTTCAAGTGCTTTCCAGGACTGGTTCTGTCCCAGGAAAACTCCACTGTGTAGGATGTTAGCTTTGCATTTGCAGGGGTCACATATATTCATTAGGATCCTAAACTAATAACCTTTTATTAGTGCTTGAAAATACATATTTAAAAACCCAGCTTTCTTGGCTCTATGGATTTCTAAGACAACCAACTATGCAATGATCTGATAACCATAAACAAGCAAGCTTACAAGCTCAACTTGGAGAAGTTAATGTATTAACCATCACTGTTTGTATGGCTCTGTTCATACCTCTGTAATATATACAAAAGGGGGTGTTTTGATTGGAGAAAAATTAGTCAGCATCTAAAATACTGTCTGATTTTTACTGAAAGAAAGGGGAATTAAACTCTTGAGTCAAAGCCTCTTTGTTGCTGTATTTATGTAGGAACACTCAACTTCCAGCATGAACAGAAGTGGACACAGTATTTCATATCCTTCAATGTACTTCAAAAACCTAGAAGTGGTCAGGAGACCAGAACTGTTTAGTTGGGCTTCTTGTATATGTCTAGGGTTGAGCATACTTGACAGTATGTAGTATGACATCCAGGCTATTGACCATTACCAGTATTACAGAAAAGCTGCCCTTTTAAGAGTTGCAGAAGAATCTCATGGTACTGAACAGCAGTTGAAATTCCTTGTAGACAGGTATGAAGTGATCTTTAAGGGACAGGTGGAGGGAACAAGTCCCATCTTGCACACACAGCATGTCTGTCTTCCCATATTTCTGAGGGACAACATATAGATGTTGTTATAGTCACCTGTATTATTGTCGGCTCAATGCACAGTAATGGTCAAAGTCCAGAATGGAAAGCACTGGACCACTGCATAAATCCATTGTACACCCATATCTGGCATGTTGTGTACTGTTATGGTATTTCTTCTCCCCTTCCACTCCTCTTTTCCACTTAATCATCTCCCAAGACTACCTCCAAAAAAGATAATAAAACTGAAGGAAAAAGGGTCAGAGGTAAGTTATTACTTCCGTATGAGACATCATCTAATAGACTTCAACTCTTCAGACTGGAAGGGTGAGTGCTCATGAGAAGTAGACCTTGTGTAATATTTCAGGTGTCACACACAATGTGGGTGAGGTTTGATTGCTTAGTGACCCCTCTGATGTAGAAATAGGGGACATTGGATGAAACTGGCAGCACCCGGGTTCAAAACTGCTTGTTAAAAGCAGTAGAAATCCCTGACGCAGGATGGTATTGATCCTAGATATTTTACACAGGTTCAAGGTGAAACTGGACAAATTTGTGGAAGAGAAGTCTATCTTCTGTTATTAAATATTAGTTACCTGTTGCTCAGGAATTCTGTCTGAGCTGAGTCATTGAAGACTACATGCGTGTTACAAGTAAGGATGGCTCCTCACTTCCTCTGGTGGTATGCTTTTCCCTCAGCGTTTGCCTTTTGACCACTGTCAGTGGCAGGCACTGGGACATGTCCAGGTTTAGCCAGCGTGACTGTCCTGTCTTCTCGACCTCATGTTGTCAGGTGGTCTAAAGCGGGTGACGTATTAGAGACCACAGGTAAGAGCAATCACCAATAAACCTAATTGATGATTTGGCACATCTGTTATTGAGTTAGAAGATCTACAAGGTATTTTGAGTTGGCTTCCTGCTGGAAAAGTAACATGTGGTATAATCCTGTGTTCTCTGTCCCTGCCAGATCCCTTTTTATTTAGAATACAGCCTTCAAAGTAAATACTTACAGTAGATGTACAGATTGTTATTTTGTTCTTTCGGTAATCCAAGCAATACCCACTGCTTTGCAGTAGGCAAGGCATGCAAGTGTGCCCCTAGGGTTACCTTCAATTAGGTAGCCTGTTTCTGCTCTTTCTGTCTACCCCCTTCTGTGTATGAGTGTGTATATATATACACACACACAATTTCTTTCCTAGAACCCCATAGAACCACACAGTTACAGAGGGTCAATTAAAAAGTCCTTCCAAAACTTCACATTTTTTCATGTGCCAAGAAAATACCGTCAAACATTTGAATGCAGTTTGTCTTGCAGGCATAGCCAGGCTCACCAAGGAATAAAAGCTTTTGGTGAGGTTCTAAGTTAAATGTATGCAATGTGCTGTACAGGGGCATCCATATGTGAAGACTGGTCCTCTGCCCAGCAGCTTAGGTATATTCAGTAGTAGCTGTGATTTCAAATGTCAGATTATCTGTTGCATGAATGTTGAGTATTTAGCGTGAAAGCTCAGCGTGTTGCTGTGAACACTCTTCCTCAGACACTGCAGCAGTAGATGTAGTCCATAGCCCTCTGGCTCAACAACACAGGGGCAAACTAATCTTTTTAGCTTGGCATTAAGACAAAACCAACGCACATAAAATATGCCTCAGTATTCATCAGATGGTCAAGGAATTTGTCAGATTATTTTTGTTTCCAGAGAAACCTGTTATATCTGTAAAGGAGATATTTCACAAATGCAGTCTGTGAAGATTTTCACTTTCTCAGTGAAAGTCTCACAGCCAAGTGCCATAAATATATAGCTAGTATTTTATTCTTTTTCCCCTTAAAAAATGCTAAACTCATTTTTCATTACAATTTTGAGCAAGCAGAAAAACTCTGTGTTATAAAAACAAATGCTATGTTTGATGAGCACTGAGTATGAAAAAGGTTTTATAATTAACAAAAAATTAACAAAACTAATTCTGGCGTGAATGAAATAATCGGTGTAGAGGTTGCATTTTTGTGCTAATGAGCTGTTACAAACAGTGCCAAAGCTTTGAAGGGCAAGTTTTTCATTGGTCTCAGTAAAAGGTACCATAGAGCAAAGAGAAGGTTAAGGAATCATGGAGCTAATCCCACCAGGGTGGTGGCACCAGCCTTCAAGGAGAGAAGTATATGGTGGGAATTGCCTTCCTCTGCCCTGAGGACAGAAGTTTCTCTCCCCTCTTGTCTTCCCCACTTTTTAGGCACTTTAGGTACACACTTATTGCTACCTTTTTTCTACTTTTATTTCCTTCCTTTTCCCACTCCACATAGAGCATTGGAACCACCATAACCCACCAAATCCCTAATTTTTAATATGATAGTTGGTTTCAAGTTCTCTCACAGTATACATCCATACCTTTGTTTGCTGCACAACACAGTAACATAGTAGTTTTTTTATAAAGTGGAGTAGACTACTGTCCTTCCCATCCTCCCTAGCAGTCAGGAAAGGAAAAATTAAGCTTTTAAATATTTTTACTTTACCCTTCTACCACATAGCTGAAGCTTTTTATAGCCCCAGCCATCACGTCACCTGGGCCTTTTTGTGCACTGTCTTTAGGCTGGCTCATTGCTCTTTAACCCTTTCTTACAGAAAATCTGCCCCACCACTTTCAGTTTAAAATGCCAGACTCTAAAAATACTGTCCAGTTTCTAGTGTACTATAAACCCAGAGTCCTTTGCAGTTTAGGGAAAACAGCATCTTTTGTCAGAACATCACAGCTAACTTTCTGGTTGCTCCTAAGTCTCTGTATTACTGGTCGGCTCACTGGGAAGAGAAAGAACATGCTTTTCTAGGGATCCTTTTTTTGCAGCTGGTTCTTGAGGCTGGTAGAGCCAAGCATCTGCAGTCCTGAAATAGCCCTGTGGTAGCAAGTGCTGTGGCTGCTGCCTTTCCAGCTGGTCCGTACAAAATAGCTGTAGTGATTCTCTTTTCCTTACGGCTAATGTGGCATAATACTTAGAAGCTATGATTTCTGTCTTCCTCTGGCATATCCTAAACTTCCAGATTTTGAGCTGCCTGAAGGAGGTTTTTCTTTGGAAAGATAAGTATAGGCTAGTCAACTTCTTATTGCTGAAAAAAAAAAAGTGCTAAATATATATTTGATAGACAAAAAGAAGAACCAGTAATTTGGTTTAGTATCTTGATTAAAGGGAACTACTAAGTACACTTATACTGCTGAAATTGGGGTGAGGCTTCTGTAACCTTCCTGGTAAAGCCCTGAAACTTGGCATAAAGGTGTTAATTCTCAGGAGCAGACAGGTCACTAATGAGCACTGCAAGCAGAGTAGATGCTTGTCCAATCTTTATGCCATCCAGTGAAAACCAAGGCATTTGATATGTATCCGACCAGGGTCATATTTAATTACAAATGTATCCTTTTTCTACAGAAATTTCCATAGAAGTTTAATGTTACCTGCCTGGCTTTTTCCTTGAAATAAGAACACATGAAGATGGAGAAGAAATGGCTCTTACTTACTTTTCCCCAGAAGCTCAAAAAGAGCTTTAAAAATAATATTTATATCAGGTGCCTTTAACCCTGAAAGAGGCCCCAGGCTGCAGGGTTATGGTTCCCTTATTCGTAAAACTTGTTTTGCCTCATACAAACAGTTCTTATTGAGGCCCTGGGGGCACCGATAGGCCTTAATGGTCTTCATCAGCCTCACCTGGGGCCACCCTCTGCCCGTGGCCCAGGAGCTACATTTCTGTTCAGCCTGGGGCTTTTAGCCCTGCCTGAGTGGCTCTCTAGGAGCCTGTTATGCTCCTGCCTGGCTATGGATGCTGTTGTTCCTGACCTGTGGACTCATGTCCCAGTTGAACCTTGCCCCATCCCTAGGGAGGTGCCTGAGGGCTAGAGCTGGGGCTGCCCCCCAGCCTGCCCTCCTCCCTGCCTGGGGCAGTGGGGTGGCCCTGGGGAGCCCGTGGTGCCCTGGTCCTCAGGCAGCAGCCAGGGCACTGGCTCTAAAATCCTACTTTGTAGGTAAGCAACAAAAACGCTTGTTTGAGCCTGTTAGCACTCTGATAGCACTCTGATGTTTGTTGGCGGTAAATCACAACCCACTTCCTCTTGTGTGGGTGAAGTTATTGCTTCATTTGCATTGATGTGTGTGTGTGGTGAATAATGAGCAGTAAAATAATAATTAATAAAAAAAAGCTGTATGGAATTCAAGTTAATTACATAGTTCAGATTCACTGTGTTTGCTTACGTATGTATATATGAAGATAAAAAATCTTGAGAGAAGGTTATCAGGGTCCAACAGGTGATCATAGCTCTTTGTGGCCTAGGCTTCTTTAGATTGTTGGTTCGATAGTTGCTCTGTAAAGATCACAGAAAATTCAGGATGCAGGTGGCAGAAAACACTGAACTGAGCGTTATGCCTGCCTTTCTCTGGAGTTTCAGTGTGGGAGGTCTGTCTGGGGGTTAAAGGACCTGTACCCCCATGGGTCCTGGAGTCTAGGGCCCTCTTTGGAAGGCAGGTCCTGAAAATTAAAGGGATTTGAGAAGTTTGAGGTTTATTTTTTTTTATATTCCAGAAACAGTCCCCGCAGACCAGAATCTAGTCTTGTGTTGCCATTGCTTGCTAAAGGTATATCTGAGCACGGGATCTTTCATTTTGAAGGAGAACCTACCATTGAACTGTAGTCTTGTCTCCATCTAGAAGACAGTCTTCAACTTTACAGCCTCTGCTCCCAAGACTGACTGCATCGTAAACTGAATAATAATAATATTACTAACAACAATAATAATAGTCTGAAAAATTACGTGTCACTTCATGACCGAAGGTGGAGTTGGGGGCTGGATGTTAGCAGGATCACTTTAAAACGGGAGCTGGCGCCCTGAGACAGCAGCCCTGTGTTCATAAACCTAAGGATCAAATCTGTGTGTGTGTGTAAATCTACGGTTCTTGCATTGAGAATTGTTCTCTTACAGCAGCAGAGGTGGGTGTCCGTGGTGGTTTGCAACATAGGTTAGGCTTGCTTGATCTTTTTGATTGACTTTTCTCTTAGTAGCATTTTGCCTTGGCGTGAGTCTGCTGTAGGTAAAGTTAGGGTTAATTCTCTTACTGCATACTTTAAATATTTCAGCTTTCTTGTTCAGCTGAAGTGGCCTAGCATGCCCTTCCCAAACAAAACTGAAATAAAGCACTTCAGTGCTGTGGAGTTTCCTGTGAGGGGACCATAAGGGCCCTCCTGCTCACTGGAGGCACTTGTGGGACGCGGTGGGGAGCTGGGCAGGAGCAGAAACTCAGCCTGGCCTCCTCTGTCCTCTCCCACCTGACCTCAGCTGTTGTTGACACTTGTTTGAACCAGACGCACGAGTGTCACAGAGGTTCGGGTTTTGTAAGAGCTGGGCATTTCAGCAGCTAGCCCTGTAATTGAATCCTTGCCTGTAGGTAATAGTCCCAGGGAGGTGGGAGTAAACTCCAAGGACAGCCAGGCTTGTGTAACCTTGGCCTGAGGGCGCTGGTGGCTTGGCCTTGTTTGCATGCCTTCAGAGGGGATGGTTACCCAGAAGTGTCCTATCTAAGTCCCTCAACTCTCAAGATTAGCCAAGGTGGTGGGAAGAAAAGAGTTACTGCTGGTAATGATGCCTGTTTAGGGGGGAAAAAAAGCTTAAATTCTCATTATCTTTCATTTTTAATATTTTTTTTATTTTTTTCTATTCTAATATTGTACTAATCCTTCTATGAAACTTAACTGGTTTATCTTTAGTCCCACCCTTTTTCTTACCTCCTTTTAATTGTCTGCATTTGGGCCCTAGCCCTTGGACAGTTTGTTGGAAAACAGTTTTTTCAATTTGGTGTTATTTCAGCAATTGTTATTTTATTCTGTATGCCTGATACATGTATTTCTGTTTGTTGTTATCTCTGGTAGTCACTGAAGTAGCATAAAGCTAAAATGTCTGATAGGTTAGTATAGTAGTTAATATTATTAAAATTTTAGTCTGCAGATTGTTTCTCTTCTCCTTCAATCTTGGAACATAATCAAAAGAAGCTTGTTTGTTTTGGTTTCCTTTTTTAAATTTTTAATCGTTTATCACTGAAGTTTTAAGAAACAATGTACTCATCCCTACTACTTCCCAGCAGTACTTCCATGGCCTAAAATAAGCAGTAGCAGTAAAACATCATTGCTGAATGGGCTGCCTCCTTGGATTTGTTTTCCTCTTCTTAAATACTGTTTTCCACTTTTTCTTCTCTGAGTAATTGACTTTCAGAAAAAAAAAAAAAGGCCACTTTTACTTTTCTCTTCCTGTTGCTGTCCTTATTTTTTTCTTTTTTTTTATTTTTTAATGAACCTACATAAAGCACTAATTGAGTAAAAAACATTTTGGTTCACAAACAGCCAGAGTGACGAGTGCTACTCAATTCTTGTTTTTTTCCAGAATTTTATTTGGCAAGCAGGATGGGTGTCTGTGGGAGGAAAGAAACTGAATTAAATTTGGGGAAATACAGGATGAAGCTTGAAAGGGTGTGTCCTCAAAGATGTGTGCACATGTGTCACACTTGCAAATTGGGTAATTGCATATTTAGTTTCCTGTCTGTATACATGTGTGGGAGCAAATGTACGGTTTGTCTGCCATATGGGAGATACATGCACCAAAGGCATCATCATTTTCAGACTGTTTTGAACCTAGTGCACTGGAAGAACTTACACTGTGGTGTAAGCCGCTATGGTGACTCAGATATTCAGTCCCGGTTTTACGTCTGTCTAGCAAATCCTGGTAATAATTGCAATGTTAAATATGTTTTGGAATATGCTAGCATCCATTAAGCAAGAATATGCTGGTGTCTCTTGAAGGCCTGTTGTCCTCTGGCTCCAGGAGAGCTTGGCTAACAGCAGCCTTACTCCACTGTGGGTTATAACTGCCAGTACATCCTTGTCTGTGTCCTTCTTGTGGAAAAATATCCCTACTGCTGTATTTTTCTTGTTGATACTGCCACTTAGCTTGGTATAAAGCTGAAAGCATAGGAGCTGAATGGAGGAAGAAAGAGAGGGCACGCATGGGTCAGCATTCAGTGACAGTGATGAAAAACATAGAACAATGATGAGGTTTTCTTGTAAACAGTTTGTATTGGTAGTTAACAGAAAGAATAAATTTAATGCTGGTTTTCATGTTCCTATTCTGTATCCTCAGCCTCCCACCTGATGATGCTCATCTTCCATTTGGAGCCCTTCTGGTTTTAACTATGAAAAATAAGCTATTTCTGATATGCCAATAAATATGCTTGCTCACTAGTCCTAAAAAACAACTCCCTGCAATTACGATTGTGGTGACAGCACAAAATGAATGATAGAGTTAGTGGTGAAAAGTTTTGCTGTCATAACCAACCTTTTAAAATGTAAAATTTCAAAATAAGCACCACATGTTGTTTGCAGATTGCATTTTAGATACTTCAAAAGACAAAATACAAGTTAAAACTTATTTCTGCCATGAAAATGGATGCTATGGCTATTCAGTGGGATAACACTGGGGTTTTTTGTTTGTTTGCTGTGTCTATTTGTTGTGCTTGGAAGGCATGGGGGCACTGAAGTTAGCATCTTATTTCTCTGTGTCCCCCAGGCTTTGAAATTAACTTAGAAGCCAGTATCTTAGAGCCCTAATGAAGGGTTTTTCTTGTCAGAAATACAGATATAACTAAATGTGTGTTAAATTCCTCTTGCTTTTTATTGCAGAATTGAATTTGGATGGGCTACGTACCGAAGTTACTTGGCCACATGGGCATGCATTGTCTTTTGTCTTTCCTACCTGAAATGAAAGTTTAGAAATGAGCCTTTTTATGCTAAGATACAAGCATTCTTTCCTGTTAGTTATGGAATTAACTTAATTAAACTATAAGCTAACACCGTGATACTCCTCTGAGGGTGGTGAAATCTTTGAAATCAAACTAGAGAATGTTCAAAACTGCAGTTGTGAAATGACTGACCTTCTGTAGGGGTTTCTAGACTTCCGGAGAGGTTTTGGCAAGCCAATAGTCTGACGGTAATACACTTAAATTTTATTATTATTTTGTATAGAAATTCTTTAAGAATTGGTGTGGGGTACTAGAACAGTATACAAATAGTGTAATTGTCATTAGTGCAGCTATGTCTGTTATTGCCTGCTACATGCTTGCTAGGTTTGCTATGACTCCTAAAGGGTTTTGGCTTTTGGGCTGTTCAGACTCAGCATACCTGTCTAAGACTCTGCAACTCAAGGGCCTTAGGCCCTGCTCCTCAAGTTTTAAACACACACTGGGAAAGCTCCAGTCTTACAAACTGGTGTTTTATTTCCCATAGGAAGTGATAGACTGCAAGAGGGGGGGTTTGTTGGGGGGTTTTTTTGGCTTTTTTATTTTTTTTTTAAGTAACTTTAGTTTAAAATGCTCAAAAAAAGGTAGTAAGTCACTGTGCCCGAGCTCTGCCTCAGTATTTCTACTTTTATTCTACGATATATTCAGTTTGGAGCTCTGCCCCTTCAGTCAACCAGAAAAAGGATCCTTCTCCAGAAATGCATGTGCTTCCTGGTAAGGTGACCTGTAGCTCTTGGAACCTGCCAAAACTGAAGGAAGGTGACTGCAAGAAGGTCTGCTAGTACTTCTTGGTTCCTTTTTGCTAGTGCCTTGCAATTTTCTTCTACTTCTGTGAAAATGCCGCTACTGTAGTAGCAGTCAAAGTTAAATTGAATTGGTCAGGATTTCCTTGTTTCTGATGTGGGAGACCTAAACGTCATCTAGTCAGGACCTGTGAATTTTGAGAAGAATGGAGCCTGTGGCTGATGGAAAATCCGGCTGTTCCATCATGTGTGATGCTCTTGCAGTGTATGATGCCATGTCTTTTCCTGGTTTGTTCCCAGGACCTAAAACCTGCTCATTCAGTGGCTCAAAACTATGATGTAGCCAGTGCTCTAGACTGCGTGTCAGTGGTCTCTATTGCAAGTCCTCAGGCTTAGTACTTCTTAGGCAATCTCCATTTTAAGGTGAGGCCACTTCTTTATCTGTGTTCTCCCTAAATTCATTGTAATGTGGCAGTAGTAAGCAGTAGCTGTGAGTGAGTCTCCTTGTAATTCTAGTCATACATATATAAATTACTTGAATATGTGTGTATATTTATATTTATATATATATATGTGCTATGCATTTGTAAGAGTTTTAATTGATAGGTGTGTAACTTCTTGTGCACTGAAGGCATGAGTTCTGTGTCAAATTTAGCTCCTTAATATTGTCCTAATAGTTTTTTTTTCTGGATAGTATTGGTACTGTGAGATGGCAAAGTGAGGCGAGGGACCTGTCACTTGTCTATGTAAGCTTAGCTCTGAGAAGCTTGAATCGGAGCTGAGAGATGACATTTCATCAGCCAAGGGAGGTTTTTCCTCTCATCTTCCCCCTTCCTCCCCAACCCCCCCTCCTTTGGCTGCATTGACCTGAGGTGCAGTGATTTCTCTGCTGATCAGTGACTCCCATGGGGCACTGGTCATCTGCTTTTTCTTTTTTTCCTCAAAGTCAAAATGCAGTCTTGCCTTGGCATATGACTCTTACTCAGACAGGTCTATACTATGGCTCTAGTCTTTTAAATTCCCTAAGGAGAAATGGATTCCTTCAAGCAAGCAACCTGGTTTGCGCTCTGGTTGGTTGCTTCCCACAGGTTTAGATTGTGGGGTTCAACTTTGTCATCCCGTATAGCATTTCTTCCCGAGAACACAGACCTGCAGCTGCTTTCCTTCTCTCCTGGGAAGGGCAGGGCTGCCTCTGAATGTCCCATAGCTTAATTTTCCCAGATTTGATCCGTATGGGCTTTAAATGTATGTTTGTTTGGGGAACTGGTAACAGGAGAATGGAGATACAAAGGAATTCAGTAAAACTCTAATATTTAACATGTAAAATACATAGGCCGAGATCAGCCACTTGGCACTGTTTTTCTGCAGCTCTGGAGAATCAGTTGGGCTGGGGCAGTTTCACAATATCCTTTTCTTATTTGTTTATTTTCTTTGATTCTTGGAGCTGTATCTAGGAGATCTAGCTCTAGCTAGCATTGCTGATGTCTGTAGTGGAACCAAATCTCTTTGCTACAAAAACAATATGCCACTTTCTCTCTTCTGTTTAAAGGTGCGGTTTGTTTTACTTTTTTTTTTTTTTTTTTTTTTTTCCCCTCTCTAACAGAATTCTCCATTCTGTTGCTCCTCTTTAAGCCTTTCAGTAGTTACGGAAAGTTTACCCTAATCTCTGTTTCTTGAGCCTGATGAAAGATAGGAGAAAATCTGGCCAGTGGATGAAAGAGCCTGGAGAATAAATATTTCTTACCAGAAAATGCAACTGGTGAGGTTTAATAACTGGCTGCTGTCTGTAGTTTGTAAAGGTAGAGTTTGTCTTGGGCAGTGAGGGACTCTATGTTCAGGCCAAAAGGTTTCTTGAAAAAGAAACCATTAAATGCAGATGACTGACCAGTATGCATTAGGTGGCAACACTGCACACAATCTCACTATATGGCCCTGAGTAGAAAAGTAAAAAATAGCTATCAATATCTTAATTTTTCTATTGGATTTCTGAGAAGCTAGGAAGTATTTTAATTTGGCAGGACCGTGATACAAGTACAATAGTATTTGACTTGGAAAATGTTATACCAGTTGCATCACTTGGAGAGGAGGTGACAATGCCAAAGCGTGAGCAGAGCTGCCACTCTTTAGTCTCATCCACATTGTGGCAAGGAAGAAAACTGTGTTTGAGGTTCCTTAATATTTTGCTGGTGAATTTTGGTAATTGCCATGATCACCCCATGCACCAGTACAGGTTGGGGGCTGACCTGCTGGAGAGCAGCTCTGAGGAAAAAGACCTGGGAGTCCTGGTGGACAACAGGATGACCACGAGACAGCAATGTGCCCTTGTGGCCAAGAAGGCCAATGGCATCCTGGGGTGCATCAAGAAGAGTGTGGCCAGCAGGTCAAGGGAGGTCATCCTCCCCCTCTACTCTGCCCTGGTGAGGCCCCACCTGGAGTACTGTGTCCAGTTCTGGGCTCCCCAGTTCAAGAAGGACAGGGAACTGCTGGAGAGGGTACAGCAGAGGGCTACAAAGATGATTAGGGGCCTGGAGCATGTCTCTTATGAGGAGAGGCTGAGGGACTTGGGTCTTTTTAGTCTGGAGAACAGAAGGCTGAGGGGGGATCTGATCAATGCCTATAAATACTTAAGGGGTTGGTGTCAAGAGAATGGGGGCCAGTCTTTTTCCAGTGGTGCCCAGTGGCAGGGCAAGAGGTAACGGCCACAAACTTGAACATAGGAAGTTCCATCTAAACATGAGGAGGAACTTCTTTAGTTTGAGGGTGGCAGAGCACTGGAACAGGCTGCCCAGAGAGGTGGTGGAGTCTCCTTCTCTGGAGACATTCAAAACCTGCCTGGACATGTTCCTGTGCAACCTGCTCTAGGTGGGCCTGCTTTGGCAGGGGGATCATCACTAGATGATCTCCAGAGGTTTCTTCCAACCCCTATCATTCTTTGATTCTGTGATCACTATGTGCTACCGAAGAAGTAAGAGTTTCTCAGCAGGGAAAATTTTTCCTCCTTCTCTTAAATATCAAAATGCTTCTCAGTCAGAATTCACCTCTTCCTTAGGATAGCTGCTGTGTTGTTTTGTACTACTGTGATTATTGGTAAGGAACTGAGGAGTTTTATTAGTTTCCTGGCATGCGGGTTGGAAATTCTTTTTCTGCTCTGATGTTGAAGCAAAATGAATGTAGTGTGTGAAAGCTTGTCTGAAAACTTAATGAGACTTTGTTCTGCTTTTGGTCAAACAGTTTTGAGGGCTGTCTTCGCTCTCTTGACAAGGGTGCAGGAAGAAATATGGTCCTGTACAGAATCTTAACCCCTCCTGGCTAGTGGAGGGGTTAGTGTCTCTGTGAGTGGCAGAAACTGCTGTTGGTTAAGCAAGCAGTAGTTGGTCACTTGGCTGAGAATGAAGTCAATGCCTTCAGATATCCTTCTTGATAAGACTGTTGATAGTGGCCATGCAGGTGGGCTAGGCTCTCTGGGAAGTGTGTGCGTGTGGTTCTCTAATAACTTGCCTTAGCTGATTGGTTTGCCTGAGATATCTAAAAAAGTTTTGTTTTGATACCCTATATGGTGGTGGTTTTGCTTCTTCCTCTCCTATGCAAAAAAATGCAGGGCTATATTTATTTTCAATGCTTTGTGGCTGAGACCTTCAAGGTAAACTATATGGTTAGTTGCTAATTTGAAGCATGTCACTTCAAAAGTTTCAGAAATCAAAAGATTTTTTTGAGAGATACCAGTAACTTATGTTGTAGATGTTGTCTTCCAGCAAGCATCTTGGAGCATGTAAGCTACAGTGGGTGTTGGTACAGAGAGGATGTCTATGCCAGCATAGCCATTGAAAAGGCCAGGATTTATCTAATGATCAGTGACTTCAGGAACTGAAGCACTTCTTGGAGGTGATGTCATGGCTAGTTACTTTTATGGAATGGATGGTTATAAGAACGTCTAGAATATATCTACAGATCTATATATACGGAATGTATCTACAATTCTCTGTATGTTGTTGGGGCTGGGTCCAGTAGCCCAACAGAGGAGAGGCTGCTGCAGCTCCATGCCCTTGGTTCCAACCACTGATGGGGCTGAGTGTGTATTCCCCATGTGTGCATGCACGTGCCACCCTGCACGTATACAACACACACATACCTGGCTCACCACACAGATCAACACAGGCAGGCACACAAATGGCACCAATAGCCTCATCCTGTTCTCATCTCCAGCTGAACAAGATGAAGGTCTCTTAGTGTGAAATATTATTACGTAATTATGTGTGTGTCTCTCTCTCATGATAGATATCTACACATACCATTAATTATATATTACCAATATATTAATTATATGATATATCATTAATATTTATTAACTACAAGTAATTATAGAATTACTGTCAATAATTACCATTATTTATTACTAATTATAAATACATACATATAATTGTGTATGCACACATGTATGTACAATGTGGATCTCTCCAGCAGCTCGGTTTAGGCATGCAGACTACCAGGGAGCTGCCCCCAGACCCTAGCCTCCCTAGTTTCTGGCACATGGACATATGAGCCCACAGCCCCCCTTCTGCTGCTGGTCCAGACCACCACAAGCACACAGCTTGCCAGGACCCCCGGGTTCCTCTGATAGCCAAGCCCCCATGGTCTTGCCATTGGAGAGGCACAGGCAGATGAGAGGGGGGTTCTGATCGACCCCCAGGCCCTACAGCCTTGTGAGCAGCTGTCTGATACCCCACTGATCCTTCCATAGCCAGCTCCTCCAGTGGTCTTGCACTTGGAGACAGACAGCCCATTGGTTCTCAGAGTGCTTCACCTACTCACCAGTAAGCCCTACTTGATATTTGCTATGATCCATGCTCGCTTGCAGACCTGCACTCCTCGTGCTGGTTGGTGGTAGCTGGAGCCCTAAACACACGCACACACAGAATAGAGAGTCACCCCCTCAGGAAAACAGAGTTTAATGAAACAGGACAGCCTGCGCTGGTCAGGTGCAGGACAGGGCCAGACAAGTGTCCTGACAAGCCACCGGCTGACATGTGATTGGCCCTTTGGATTCCATTATCCCTGCATTTTTCCATGCTTGTTCCCTCTCTCCCCCACCAAAAAACCCACAGTAAGTCCTGTGCAATCCCAAAATTCTATTCCCTTGCATCCCATAATGTGCCCGATACCCCTAGGCAGTGACTCCCCCCCTTGCAGTCCAAAAGATGCTCCTGTTGACCCCTGGGCAGTGAGGAAAGGACCTGGGCAGGGTGGGACCTTCTCCTGGAAGGCACCTTCCTCGGAGTCCTTAATATGCCTGCCTTGGCCTCTGTGCTCCTCTTGCTTGTGGAGATGGTCCTTTGGTGGGCTGATGGCTCCTGGTAAGAGCCTAGGAGTAGTTGGGAAGGGTATTATTTGGAGTCCCCCACTGCTGTTGTCTTTCTGTGCTCCCCGGTGTGTGCAGATGAGCTTTATCACAAAATCTAATGCTGGGTACAGAACATGCGGAACATCTGGTCCACTGGGTCAGGACAGCAAAGTCTTTGCATGAGCGATGTTCAGTTTGCATCTGCCATGAGGCTTCTACCCCAAATGGGTTAATTAAGAGTAACTTTCTCATCCTTGTGGATTTTGAATGATAGGCTTTAGAGAAGTTTAGAGAAAATGAAACCACAGCCCCCCAGCCCCTTTCCAGGCCTCTGTCCCAAGCCTGAGAGGGGAAGGAAAAAAGGACGAAAAACGGGCTGGAGTTGGGGTGGAGGAGGTGGGTGGTTTGTGTGGGAGGATGGATGTGTGACTGTCTTAATTACATTATCCTTTTTGTAAATACTGCCACAGCCTGTACACAAGAGATATAACATAAAGCACCACAACCAGGGCTGATCTGCAATGCCAGGAGGACCTATAGAAGGACCAAGCCTGTCCACGTCCCAGAGCCCTTATTCTATCTAGCTGTTCCTATACACTGCTGACAGTCCATGCCCCTCTCTGTTCTTTGTGCAGGGAAATCACAGGAAGAATAAGGAATCACAGGATTCCTGTGATTCTTCACAGGAAGAATAAGGCTGTTATTGCTGTTGTATAAGCATGTCACTCCAAAATGCAGAAATACAGCTTCTCTTCTGAGTGTACTTCTTGGCTAGTATCAAACCTGGCTGTATCCTGGAGCATAATTTATGTGAGAATTATTAATATCCTTATCAACATCCATTCCAGTAATGTTTATTAGCAAATGCATGTTACACAAATATTCCGTTAAAAAGTCTTTACAAAATGAATTTATAAAACAAAATAATAAGATGTTTTTGCTTATCATTATGTGCAGTCTTTGCTGATAAGATCACAGCATGGTTCCCAAAACACCTTGGGATGCTTGCCTTCATCCCTTCACTGAATGGGAAATGTTCATTAAATGAACAGGCACTAGTGTTTTGTATATTATTGAAACAGTCCATTCTCACAGCAGAGTCTAGACCAAGTTAATTTTTTTTGTGGTTTTTTAGAGGGTTAGCAGATTGTTGCATGTTTTTTAAATGATTTATTTTTGTGGTATTCCTGAGTTAAATAAGGTAGACTGGAAATGGAGGTGGGCAATAAGGCCAAGAAGATAGGCAGAACAGGTGCTGAGGATTTTTTTTTTTCTGGTAGGGAAAACTAATCTCAAGTAGGCCCTGTTTGGGGTTGATTTTCTTTTTTTATTTGGTAGTGTGTCTTTTGGGTTACTTTTGTTGTTTTTTTAGGAGTGGGTGGCTAGGGGTTTTTTTGTTGGTTGGGGTTTTTTTGTTGTGGGTTTTGTTTGTTTTTTTTTTTTGAAGAGCACATGAAGTGCTATAAATATCCATGTTTAAAGAGGATCTGTCATCTCTCATCACAATAATAGGCATTCAGGTTTTTAATGACTCCAACCCTGGTAACATCAGGCACTTGAGAAAATCTGATGTATGCAATTAGCAATTACCTTTGAAAAGCTTGACTTGTTGCTCAGCCATTTAACCAGGAGCTCAAGTAGCAGAAGGTTTAGTTTTGTCTCACAGAACTGAACTGCTTTGACCAGCAGACAGTCTTTTCATCACCTTCCTCATCTTACTTCACCAGAAGAGGAAGAGGACCTGTAGAAAACTGCTGCCTTTAGTTACATAGGTCTGATTCATCTCAAGGACAAGTCTCTCTGTGCTTTGACTAAGACAGAAGTATTCTGGATTAGAAGGGGGAAGATATAAGGATGCTATAGAGTAATTAAAAATAATGGTTTTCCTTCACCCCTCTCTTTGCTTACTGTGTCTTCCAGCTTATGAAAACAGGTCTTGGGAAATGGTCTTTTTGAAATTATTTTTGTATAATATATGGACAAATTCCCTAGAAGCCTTAAAGGGAAAATAAATTCTGTGATACGGAGTAGCGCTCTGATATCCATGTGAGGTCACTTCCTAAATTGCAGTATCTACCAAAAAAGTTGCTGTTGCTTAAATGAATGCAGTGATTGACAGGGTAAGAGAGGTTGTCAGTCATCAGAGCAAGACATGACTGACCACTTTATCAGCACATATTTTGAGGCAAGATGTGGGCATGTTGACTTGCCTTTGAAAGGCTTTAGAAGGGAGTGCTAAAACTCAGTCAGAAGAGTATTGGTCTGGTTTGATACAAGCAGCTGTGTATTGCTTTAAAGTTGAAAGTAGCCACTGCAGCTTTCTTTTCCAAAAGTCATTATACCTGTACTTGTCTCAAGGAGTAGAGACTCCACTTCTGCTCAGGCTCAAAGCCTTCCACTTTGGGCCTGTGCTCACTCCTCTGTTCTTTGTTAAAATCTGGCACTTGTTTCATGAGGACTGTTTGTACTAAACATGGGCTTTCTTCATTCATAACAATAGTTCTTAGTCCAGGCAGTTCTTTAAATGATACTACCACACTTACCTATGATTATAAACCCTGAAAGGGTTTGTAACTCTTTCTGTCTCATCTGGGAACTTTCACACTTCCTAAGAACTTAGAGATCCTGTTAAGCTGAAATTATCAAACACCGAAAGAATGCTCTTCACAGTAGAATGTGATTTACCCTGTTCAACTGGTATGAAAATTTTCAAGTGGCAAAACTATTCCCCCTGCTAGCCTGGAACAAATTCCACAAACAGTAAAAGGGACGGCTTGCCTGCAACTTGTTTGTCTAATTATTTTTGTCTAATTTCATATGCAAATTGATAGGTGAGTGACATGCTCGAGTGTCGCACTTCTTTTTCCACCCATTTTGGAGAACTGTGTCTTCATACATAAGTAGAAGACTATTACATTTATTCCCTGCAGGATTATTGGCAAGGAGTGAAAATGGTTCATGGGAAGATCATATCAGGTCTCAGGGTGAATTTGTCTATCAAAAATGGTGAATTCATAAGATTATTCACTAGTGTTAGCAGAATCCTGCAAAGAAATCAGCTCAACTCCACTTTTCCTCCCTCTCAGTTGTTAAAATTATAGAATGTGCTTCATCAAGACTTAAGCCTTTCTTCCACTAAAACAATAATTTCCAGATTTGGATAGGTATTTACTATGGCAAAGTTGATTAAAAAAAAATACACCACATAAAAAAGATAAAATTTATGTCATCAGAAGACATGGATGACCCTTTAATGGGAAGGAGGAATGGTGGGGGGAGAAGGGCTAATGGGAAAGAAAGCAGTTGGCATTCAATGAGCATACAGGTACTTATGTAGCTTGGCTTATGTGGTAGAATATGCATCTCCTTCACACAGGTTTTGACTTAGAGCTTGAAATCAAGAACGGATAACATTCCTGTCAAAAGTAAGAAGGTTTTAAGTGTTAAACGCATCTAAGGGCTTCCTTAAGCTTATTGGAGGGCATCTGTTGCCCTCTACTGTTTCACCCTGCACATCTACTTCCACGTGCGAGTGCCTCCTCAGAAGTACTGAGGGAGATGTGTCCTGATGTGGCTGTAGGTCGAGCATTCAGTGGCATCAAGTGCAAGGGACAGAGAAAGTAACTTGTTGCATTACTCTTCTTACTGTGTTATCATGGATGTGATTGTGTAAACAGAAGCTGAGCATAAAGATAAATGCAAGGTGTGCTGTGCTTGCTGTCAGAAATTACCCAAACCCTGTAATGGGCTTACATAAATATGTAGCTGCCAGGTGAGGGCAAGCTCTTAATAGAATCCTCACAGCAACAGATCAGCGTGTACTGAAAAGCACAGCAAAACTATGTGGGAAAGTTTACTAAATATATGCCTGATTTAATTTGGCTACTAGCTGGAATCAAAAGCCAAGGTAAACCAGACAGCTCTTTTGATTTCACTGAAGCTTTTACTGACTGGAAAGTTGGTGTTACAAAGCCTTTTGTTCTGCAGGACAGGTTCAGTTCAAGGTGCTTGAACCAAAATTTTTCAGTATGCAGTTAAGTGATTTCCTCTTCATTTTGCTTGGCTTCTGAGTTCCTCCTTCAATGGAAGGACACCATGTACAGATTTACAAAAACTTCTTACAGTGCTGACATACTGACACTGAACTCTGAAGTGGCCTCTATCCACAAAATCAGGAGAAATCTGAATTACTGAAGTGGATGATGGAGCTAGGCCGAAGTCACAGCTGAGAACCAAGAAAGTGTGAAGATTTTTAGGGTGATAGCAAATATCCCAACTTAGCATGTATGTATTTTGTGCTTTTTCCCACTAAGTCTTTTATTCCTTTAAGAAATCTTGCTCAATCATAATCTTAAAAAAATCCACATGCATATTTGTCTGTAATAGGCTTTTTTTTTGTAAACCGCCTTTTAAGATGCTGTGCTGCACTCACAAGGTGTCTTGTGCAGCCAAGAAGCTCTGTGTCCTGTTTCTTGTCCACCTCATTTATGCAAAGGTAGCCAGGATAGTTACAAGGGGACCTCTGGTGTGCACTGCTGACCAAGCTGTATTTATTTGCTGATGCATATTTTGACCTAAACGCTCTGTTACCTGGATGCAGATGAACTTTTGTATGTTATGTTATCAGAAAAAGACTTCTTTTTTTTGTCTTGTGATTGAGGGCAGTGGGTGGGGGTCATTAAGTTATGTCCAAAGTGACAGTTTACACAAGCTGAAGCTTTAAAAGCTGACAAGAGCATCAGATTCAGATACTTGTTAGGTTCTGATCCAACTTCATCTAAAAAACAAAATTAGTCTCCTGCATGTCACTTGTCTCATCTGCTTTTAAATTATGGTATTTATATATAGATATATATTGGTATGTGTATTCATCCTGAGATATTCTTTCTGTTGAAGAGGAAAGTGTTTTTTTGGTTTTGGTTTTTTTTTTTTTTTTTAAATCACAACCAAGAAAGGAGGAAAAAAAAAAAAAAGAGTGTCTTAAACTGTAGAACTAAGTCCTACCTGTTGGCTAGAGCTACCATTCATAGAGTTTAATATAAGTCTTTTGATTTGTCTAAGTTAAGCTGCCTTCAAAGTCTTTAAGATTACAAAGACTCTTGTGCCTTAGAGAAAATGTGTTCATCAAAGAGATGTGATGGGAACCTGTGACAGTCAGTCTGGACGGTCCCTGAGCTACTGCTGTTTCAGTGGCTGTGCTGATGAGGAAGCAGCATCACTCATAGTGATGATATTCAGCAGTGACCTCAAGGATGCTCAGCAGTAGCTCCTGAGGGGGATGTAGGTCTCGGGCAGCTGGGCATATTTTTACCTAGTCTGCAATGACCTTATTGAAATAATGGAGAGAATGATAAGTGTGGGGATGGGCTGCCTTTCCTGCCCATAGAAGTTATTCTGTGTCTGAGAGACTGCTCAGTGGAGTTTTACCAGTGCTGCTACAGCTTCGGAGTTTGTTTTTATGCAACCTATAACAGACCTGAAGTGCAGGGTCTTATGTGCTCCCAGGTCTGGAGTTCAGGATGCAAGGTTGGCTTACAATTTCAGGGGCTTGTGCACATAACCCTTTTGATAAACTGAAAATTGGAGATTGGGTAAACTGGGAGACTTTTGGATCCCAGGCTGGGCAGAACTTCAAATTCAGAAGCTGAAATGGGCCTTTCCTCAGACATAATGGCTGTTCCTTCCTGGACGCTCCATACTGTACTGGAAGACCTTAACTTTTTAGCTCTTTCAATAATTCCTCTTCATGGATGAAGTACTTACTTGATGAGTAACTGAGCCTGGATTGCATCCAGTGCTATGTGTAGGCTAAAGGCCACCAGATTAATTTGCTTCTGCAGTGGGCAATCAAGCTGCTAATGTAGAAAAGTTTGAATGAAAGGCTAGGGAAGACATAAGTGGCAAAACCAGGCAATTATTCTTTATTTCTAGTGTATTACTTTTGTGAGAAAACTCCTTGAAAGAAATGAATTTGTATCCTAGAAGGCAGTCTTTTGTCACCCCTTGAGACAGGTGTAGACTCTAACTGTAAAATAGTCCTGAAATTACTTCAGTTATTTACTGACTAAAGGAGATTAATATTCGGACTGTGTGCAAAATAGACACTTAATAAAATAATAAAATATCAGGAACTACGTCCTCATATTCTGATGATTCAGTTTTCTTGTGGTGTTGGGGCTTTTTTTTTTTAATGAGCACGAGATGAACATGGTACATGTAGATCAAGGAAAACTCTGTGTTGTGTGTCTGTGAGCCTTTTTTAATTTATTTTTTATTTCCATCCCTGGAGAATGAATCCCAGAACTGAACCCATAAAGACCTGGAAAATACCTGCTTTCACTGAGGCAGTATATTATACTGCATAGTTGCTGCCATAGCAGGGTCTATAGGAAAACAGATAAGAACCTTTATGGTTTTTTTGGTGTCATCTGTTTATAAACAGTTGTACCAATGAAAGGAACACAATAAAGCTTTTGGCTTTGTGAAGGACTCTTAAAAGGTGCTGGAGTTTATTTTCCTTATGTTAATCCTTTTATACTGGTCTGTGTTGCTGGAGAGGCTATTGGATTTATTTTTTTGGTTTTTCCTAAGATCAACAGAATTTTGTCACATTTGAATTCTGGCTTTTGTAGCTTGCTAATACAGGCAGTCATGCCAACTTTATTGCAGGCAGCAGAAGCTTGAGGGTGTGTGTAAGTTCCCAACTTCTAGGGAACTCAGTGCTGCACAGTTTGCTGCACAGTGTTGCCCACATTGACTATACCTTGAAGGTGCATTATGATCATGTGGCAGTTTGGTGTTGCAGAAATAATCTCGGTACCATTCGCCAGTGAGAGGACTTGTCTTTGGCGTAACAGCCTGATACAAGTATTTCAAACTATCCTGTGATTTTTAGTGTGAAGGGGGAAGCTGCACGTGCTCTGTGTTGCAGTACATGGTCATAAGAAGCACATACTTGAAAAATGAGGCTTCATAGAACTGGTTTTGCATAGTTAGTGATAGCTGTAATCATAAAGTTTTCTAGATTTTAAGAAAGAAACCTTTTTCTTGTGACTATTTCACTGTTAACATGAAATAGGGCCTACAAATCACATAAATTTTTTGGTACAGAATTGACTTTTTTTTTAATGCAATCACATGAAAGATGAAGTGAACCATTCTACTTTACATTAAGGTTTGCAGTGTTTACAGTACTTACTTGCCATTTTATAGCAGTTTGTGTATTTGATTTACAGAAATTACTCATTCTGAATGTCTCTCATGACTAAAAGCACAGAAATAAGAGACACCATCATGGCTTTATTGTCTCTTAGAGTGGCAAAGTGAGAAGTGCCCCTCCCCTAAGGGCATTTATTTTAGTTAAGAGGGCATCTCTTTTTAGTTAGAAAAAATGGTTATCCCATAAAATAATATATTAGTAAGCAATTTATGCTTG